>JXSR01S024883.1:23075-41924 GCA_000969725.1 Ophiothrix spiculata
ATTTTTTCAATATTTCCCAAGGGTTAATTTTGGTAAACTTTTTTGTATATTAATTCTAACACCTTCAGAAAATGCATAGTGGATATTTCATTTCTGTTCTCATTATTTTGATCATTCAATGCAATTTGACTGGACTAAGAGTGCAATGCATTGGCGTAGCCAGGGGGTGCGGAAGGGGCGCGCGCACCCCGGGGGGGTCTACAACAAAAAAGATGAGATAAAGGAAAAAGAAATAAAAACAATGGGAAAATGGCAAAAAAAAGGATGTAGTAGTCCTAACTACTGCTAATAATACATTTGGCGACCTGTTTGATATAGGCAGGTGCCCCTAGACCCGTCGCCGTTTTGGACTAGGATTTATTACGCACCCGGGGTACGCAATCCTGGCTACACATATGCAATGAAACACATTATGCTCCCGCATTGCCCTGTACTTGCCAGAAGCTTGGTGGTGTGTGTCCTTAATGGGATTTACAGTAAACAATTTCTAAACAGCAACTCAAAAAAATTGTACGCAATTTGTGAAACAATTATCAGGTAGCCGGCCATATGAAGTATTGTGACCATAGCGTTTAATTACACGCAAGTTTTGACAATATATTGCACACCAGTAACACAGTTGCCTATCAACAAGAAATAGGCTTAATTAGAATATGGTCACAATACTTTATACGAACAGTTAAGAACAGTGTTTATCTGTCTAGTAGGATCACGTACAGCAAGCTAAGCGAGCAGCAAGGGTGTCGCTCGCTGCCCAGGGTCCTTCTAGACGGACTAAACACTGTTCGTACGAGGTATTGTGACCATTAATCATTGGTATTCTAGAACAGACTAAATGTGCAAATTTAAAAGTTGCATCAACTTGCCTAACTTTACAACATAAAATGACGGTATCCCAGAGCCTGTTCCTCATACTTTTCCCAAGTATGCATAAATGTGAATTATCTACCTAAAGAAAACACAGAGTCATAGGCGGCGAAGCAAGGGGGACATGTCCCCCCCAAAACAAAAACAAAATCACAAGGGGGACAGACCCCCTCAAAAAAGAAAGAAGAAAAGGAGAGGAAATTAAAATTTTCCCTCTGTTTTGATAATTTAAATGTGAAAAATCAATAAAAACTTTTGCTCTTCGCACACATTTTCAAATATGTCAATTTTCAGTAAAAACTTGCCATTTTTGCGCAAATTTCAAGATTTTTAGTCATTTGTAGCTGAAATTAACCAATTTGACAGATGTTTTTGCGCGCATTACAAAAAATCATAAATTTCCTCAGACCATTTTGGCTTTTAAAAAAATTGATTAAAAAGAAATTAGCCATTCCCCCTAAAATTTTAACCTTCCCCCGCCACTGCACAGAGTAAATGGTGCAACAATATATGTGGTTGTAAAATGTCAAGCGGTACTGAAAGTACATTACTCCTGATTGCTCTGAGGTTTGAAAAGTTATGTTAACCTGTCGGTCGTCTGTGGGAATGCCAAGATAAATTGACACCACCCCGGGGGGGTAACTGATATTTGTGCCTGGGTAACCACCCGAGTGCCGCATGTTTAGAAGGTAACCCTATGTGAGACCAAAAATGGGTGAAATGATACCCTATAAGAGACCATAAATGTACCATATTTGTTTCGGATGGTTACCCAATGTACCATATTTGTTTGAATGGTTACCCTATCTGGGATCATACCTGTTCAAATGAATACCCTATCTGAGGCCATTCGCAAATGTGACGAAATAATTATTACAAGAAATCATGCGTAAAATGTAACTGTAAGTGTTTCTATGTATTTGAAGCACTTTTATTGGCAATTTAAGGAATTAAATCAACCATTCTTTGTTTGTTTGACACCCTATCAGAGACTTAAGCCAAATTTGATACCCTATGTAAGACTTGCAGAGTACCATGTCAATTTTGATACCCTATATTGCATATACCTGCCCAGGTCTCACCTTTTTGGTCCGAATATCCAGTTTACACCACCTCCCCCCCCCCCCCCCCCCCCACGGCAGTTGCCTAACTTAATAAAGGTGAATTAAGTACAAAAAAGATTCCATTGGAAAAAGGATGGATAACTTCAGATATTTTTTCCATTGTTCTCTAAAGACAATTAAGTAAGTTCCATTAAATCCCGAGTAATTAAAGGGACTTGCCTAGATTCCACCTACAATCAAGGAAAAAAGTCGTTGGAACACTTGAGTCTTTTCAGGTCCATTCATCCGTTTAAAACACTAGAAACTACAGTAAGAGATGGATAAAGTTGCAGGCAATAAAGCACTCTTCTCTTCCGACTATCCCCTTCCCCACCCCTGTTTCAATGTTGGATGTAAAGATGTTTCTTGTGTTCGGATCAACATTGAGTGGGGAAAGGGGAAAGCATGCGAAATCAATGTCATGCACAGATAATTGTGCCAAGACTTTTTTCCCTGATTGTAGAATTAAAAACTTATGGAAATGCTCTACATACAGCTTAAAACTATATTAAAATCCAAAAAAGTGCAAAAATTTACACACAAATGGCTCAAATTGAGAGAGATCTCATTTGCAATATATCATTCTTTGATGGTGGTGTGACTAACCTGTGTTTCCTAAATCCTAATTTTGTACCTCAGACGGATTTACCAGATAAAAGATCAAATTCCTAGATATAATTTAATACATATTAAAAGTGAAACAATTTCATCAAAAATAATTTGTTTGGCCATCACAGGTGTAGAAACAAGATTTTTATAAGTTTTCAAACTAGAAACACTGTTTTCACACCACTTTTTTTCGCCGGCGAAAAAAAATAAAGTAGGTAAAGGATTGCAATTTTCTCCAATATTCCTCAAAATCATGGAAAACTACTTGCAGGTTATATCACTATAAACATGTTCTATCGATTAAAGTAAAAAATTAGTGGGAAGAATCTAGGCCAGTCCCCTTTAAATTAAACAGTCAATAAGAACATTTTTATATAACTTATACACTATTTTATGAAGAAAAAGAATATTAGGATGTATGCACCAGTAACAATTCGTACATGAATCTTATTCATATTTGTGCATAATTTTTGCATAAGATTCATGCACGAATTGTTACTGGTGCAACACAAAAATGTGGTTGTGAAATTACAATAGTTCAAGAATATGATTTGATTTATTGAAACTAATGACTTAAGGTGCATTTACACTGTGACGACTTGGGGATTTCGACAAGTAAGAGAGACCTGCGGATTGCAGTTTTGAATTCTCCACCCGTCATTGTTAATTAAAGTCAGTTAACGCTCACACAATCCACTAGCCACACACACTATCGTTACATTACTATCAGTCTTTTTCAGTTGCAAGTTTTTAGTTGTAAATCTGTTACCCTCCATCAAGACAAGTTGTCGCAGTGTAAACACACCTTAATGACTATTATAAGAAGCACAATGTGTGTATGTGTGTGCGTTTTTGTTTGTTTGTTTAACAGGCTACTGAAACCTGTAAAAATGTACCACACTAAAAATGCCCTGTTACAAAGTGTTATGTTGTTTTTGTTGTTAAGTTAGGCAAATGTAACATCAGCATCTGGCAGTTATCTAAAAAAACACGTTAAGGCTGCAATCACATAGAACTATACTATTTGGGCATACAGTGCATGATTTTACTTGGGCATGCGTATAGATTCAATCGAACACATGAATTTGATGCTATTGGGCACTATTCAAAAAAAAAAATAGCCATTGAATAGCGTACAGCGAATACCGTATACTTCTATGTGATCGCAGCCTAAGAGAATGTATGCATTCCTGATACCCTGGTCACATAGCCTTGCGGTGAGATTACGATGTGTTTATGGCGTCATACCGGGTAGCAAATTCAGAAGACACCGATTGGACATCATGTCCGTGCAAAGACTGGGCAGTGTCTGTGAGCGGTAGAGACACCGAAAGCATGCTGCAAGAATTTAATTTGGAGTTAAAACCTTTGCTTGTAAATGCATGTCTTCAGTTATGGTCCAATAACAACCGGTGGCCAACAGGCAACTCAAGCATGAATGACAAGCAGCAAAAGAGAGATGAACCATGAATATACCACAATGCCACATACGTGAAATATGTAACATCAAGTCTGAGTTCATGCATGTACCTTGTGTGTAGAAATAGCTTCCATTTTTTTTAATCATATAAAAATATACCTATAAAAACAGCATTTTTCAGGTGATTATCTTTGGACTTATTTATTGAAATAGATATGTATTAGCAACTATCAAGGCAGAGTAGAAGTGTAGTGTCAGGTGGGCCATGTTCCACCTTCCTTGGATATTTGGTGATTTGCCTTTCATTTACTTCATGATATCCATTGAATACTCGCATGGTGTGATCGTCTTTTAAAGTAAAACCTTGGAAAGTCAAGAAAGTTTCATGAGAAAGTTCCCTCATCTTCAGTCCATAGTGTTGTTTGATGTTCTTTAAAAAGAATGTTTCTTCCTCGTTATCAGACATGAATGTGATTGCCAATCCTTTGGGATCGAGACGCGCAGCTTTTGAAACCTGTAAGACAGATAAAAATTAGGAGTAATTTGATTGAAAAATAAAACATACAAATGTATGCAAAGATCATGTGTCATCTGATGTGCATTCATAAAGATAATTTGAAGTCTTCATATGTGCATATGTCTAAAAAGGAGATGCCAATTAACATTCAATTTCTTCCAATCTTTATGTGCATAAGCTTTAAGAAAAAACGAACAGAAATATTCAATTCACAATCCCCTTTGTGAAATTTGTCAACTTACTATCAGAAAATATTTAAAAGGAGAATAATTTCTTAATTGGGTGTATTTGAATGGCATTTTTAAATTCAAAATTAGCTTGGTGTGGGATGTTTTCTATAACTTTGCTTGGTTGGTTTATGCTAAGCATCACGCTTTTTATGGTCCATCGATCGCGCTTTTAAAGATCCATTGAGAATTTTCACGATTTTTCCCCTTTGCCAATTGCCCAATAAACAAACAAGAACTGATTAAATTCATTATGAACGTAGGCTAAAACAGATTACTCAAAAAAACATGTTGTGTCGTTATTCAAGTGAAATTTTTGTTTAAAATGCATTTAAATAGCTTCCCCGTCAAAAATGTCGGCACCTCTAGATTTTGGTCATTTCACTCTATCGTATCAACTAAAATAGATTGCATGACGTAATCATCTAATCTGTGTTTGCTAAGAAGTTTCATGTTCTTTCTTGACTAACACTGTTAACAGGGATTGCGCATTTTCACACTTTTTGTCCTTACTTGAAAATTGAAAAAAAAATCTACTACGATGTTCCCCTAGCGTGTACTACAGACCGCATACACGGTACATTTTGTTAAGAGATTGAAAATGAGATCGTTTTGCGAGTCGTATGTGCGCTTTGGAGACCTTTTTGTCTTTTTTCAGTTTTCAAACCCTACATAAATTTTATTTGGGTGTACCTTTTCGGCCTCATATGTCAGTTGCCCGTAAACGTTTCTCATAAATTTAAGTGATTACAGTAATCTCCCTCATCAGAATATGAAAATGTTTACAGGTATGCGGTAGGCATAAATCAATTGACATACGTAAACAATATACTAAGATCATTCCTATAATTATCATATTTCCATCAATGGCAGAATATTAGAACTCAGAAAGAGGCAAAGAAAGTCATATACTGCAAGAGTCTGTGTATCTGGCATGCAGATACGGATGGGATCAGTCACAATGACACAATTTTTGGCCTCGTTCTGATATTTCGGCAGTGATAGAAATATGTTAATTATAGGGTGGATTATTGAAAATACAGTATAAGTGATATCACTTATACTGTATATATCACTTATACTGTATTTTCAATAATCCACCCTATATTTTGTGCTACATTAATTTTCATGCGTTTCATGTTCAATTCGCACAGCGCGAAAATAAATATTTTGCAAAAAGTGGTATGTATATACCGCCGCAGGTTAAAAAATTCACAAGTACGAAAATTAAAGCGCGCAAAATTATTCAAAATTTACCCTTCTTCGAAAATTACTGAGCGCAAAAATATTCATGTTTAAAGTAATATTAAAATATATATACCTACCATATAGTAAAATTTGATTGGTGTTTCTGGAACATCATAGTTGATAACAAGATTGAATTTGCCATTTTTGAGCTCAACTTCTCTTTCAACACTATCTGTGAGAAGTACAACACACCGGTCAGCCTGTTTGTATTGTCGGTAAGTTGCAACGCTGTTATAAAATGGAAAATATATCAGAAACATAAATTTGATCCCTTTTCCCGGGGCCACTCAAATATAATGTTGCAGGCATAGTGTGACCAAGAAAAAGGTGAATTAGGGTTGTGTCTGAGGACTGAAGGGTGTATCAGGTGACACTGTTTATATTAGGGTATCAAAAACATCAATTTAGGGACAATTTTCAAGAAATAGGTACTTTTTCAAACCATAGTGTGAAAACAGTATTGATCAATAAAAACCTCGATTTAGCGTGTAAATAGGGGAAAAAGGGTAAAGTTTGGCTTCAGAACCCTCCATCCTTTAGGGGGTGTTTTGAAAAACTGTGGTCATGCTATGCCTGCAACATTATACTTGAGTGCCCCCAGGCCCCTTTTATACAAGATAAGGTAGCTCCTCTCATGACAAAGCAATCCTAATCAACAAGATAGAAAAGTGCTTGCACTCTGTTATATCATTTCTACTACAAGTTTAACAGAATTCAAAACTGAACACGAAATCTCTACAAGATACAAAGCATTATCAGAAAAAAATTGTACAGTGGAACCTTGTTAACACAAAATCTGTTAGCACAAAAACCCTGATTACACAAAATTTATGTTTGGTTCCTATTATTGATCTTATATCAATACTATTCTGAATTCAGTTGGATAACACAAAATAAAATCCTTGGCCCCAGTGATTTTGTGTTAGCGAGGTTCCACTGCATACCCTAATTTGATCTACTGTAAATGTCAATATTTTCATGGGAAGATATTTGTGACCCGTCATATCGAAAGGTACTTTAAGGTCGGCAAAATCAAAATTGATTTTTTGGTCTCATCTGAAAGCTGAGATTTTAAGTTTTAAAATGACACCTTGATTTTGGTTATTGAATGTTCGGTTGCGAAGTTACACCCAAATTGGTAAAAGGCATCGGGCTGATTCGGAAAACTATAGTTCTGAGAAAATTGAGTTTAAAGTTTTTGTACTTAGTAAATCTTGAATGGAGAGAGGATTTTTAGCTTGGTATTTAATACATTTTTCTTATGTTTTGGATGTTGGAACCTGATTAATATGATAGAATACACTTCAATGATAACCTTTCTGATGAAATTAGAAATTCGACCTTGGACGTGATTTTTGACTATGATTAGCTTCAATGGCCCGTATCTCGTAATGTACTATGCCGGTATTAAGGTACCTTTCGATATGACGATCCATATTTCTGCAATTTTGCAGATTTAGTCAAATTGGCAAGAATTTAATTTTGCAGTTTCGATGTCATTACAATAGAAACCTAGTAAAAAAGGTACTTTTAGCAAGTTTTTATTTTCGCGATTTGATGTCTATTTGTAAAAAAAAAAAAACTCGCGCGAAAATTTCTACTTTTACTGTATATAATCCCAGGGTCGATAACCTTACTGCATTGCCATATCTCTGTACTGATGCAAAGACATGATCATTTGCCACATCTACACAGCAAAACAACACACTACAGTCTGAAAATTCAATCTTTTAAGTCAAATTATTAAACTGCATGTTAACTTACAAGTCTGTGCGTTTCTGCTGTTTATGAAGAGGGAAAGTTGGAATATTGCTATCTTCAAACCATTTACAAAACTGCTCACGTTTGCCTTGATCCTTGACATATATCAAAACCTGCAATTAAAATGAAATTTAAAATGCAATATTTTCTTCAAAAACATATTTTGTATAAACATATTTGCATGCTTAATCCTTTAGGAGACCATTGTGAATAATTTCCATCTATGCCTGACCTTTGACTGGTCCCATGTAATTAATATTCATTGTTGCAAGCTTTGTCTCTTAGAGTTTTGCTCCAAAATGAAGGTTTGCCCTAAAATCAAAATAGATGCTATTTGTATAGCTTAAACCAAAGAAATTATATAGCAAAATTGGAACTTGCGTTATGTTATTATTAATTTAATACTAGAATGCAACACTGAAAAAAGGTTCACTTTTTTCAAAAATGAGTTATACACAGCAGACACATTCTTATAGATAGGGCTCAATTCTATGTGAAAGACCAAAATGAATCCACACCACAACTGCCCAAAAGTCCTTTATGTATTCAAAATTTGTCAAAATTCATGGCCTTGCACAGTTTTAAATAAACCATATTTATTATTTTTTAGGCTAAATGTCAATTTGTAGCTTAAAAAACGAATAAATGATGGTTTCATATGCAAAACTCTATATCAACAAAATTACCAACATGTGTTTGTTTGGGTGTATCCAAGTTTCACATTTTGCTCAGAAGTGTCTCATTTTGAGAGAACAGGTCACATGACACAAAATTCTAGGTATATTTACCTTGTTAGATTTCATCAGGTCTAGGAATTCAAGTAGTTTTTGGTCCTTTTTATCCTCTTTTATGTTGATGTAGTATTGTTGTAAACCTTCCAGTATAAAGAATTTTTCTTCAATGTGTATCTCAACAAACTATATAATTTTACATACAATGCAAATAATAAATCACAAAATTAAATGCAAGAACAATAAAACAGTTTAGCCCATATTCATGAAACACTGCTAACTTAGCTTGCCAAGTAAAAGTCACGTAACCATAATTAATTAGGCAAGAACACAATGTATTAGTTATCACCTACACTCACAGTCTAAAGTATTTCCGCACTAACATTTTATTCAGCCATATCTCACAAGGCGTGTTTCATGAATAAGGGCCATAGTATTCATTGTATACAATAATTGGTTAATGAGTAGTAAATTATACCCCGCTGTGTGCGTGGTCCTATCAATTATTCATTGCCCAGCACTATGCGTGTGCATGAGGTTTTACTAAGGGCACATGCTTTCAAAATCAACGCCAAATCAAGTACGGCTATTGGAACGTGTATTGATCATTTGTTAATTGTTCCCTCATGCATATCTGTGGACCAACCCCATAATCATATTTATAAACATTACAGGCCTTCATTTTTAAGGCGAGCTGGAGTGATTGCTCTCCTATGCTCGCCTAAACAGTCTCTTAGGAGAGCAATATTTAGCTCACCTCAAACTGCTAAAACCAGCTAATGATGTGACCTCAAATCACTCTTCTGACAACACACTCTTCTGACAACTCTCCTTGAACCTTTCAGGAGAGTAATTTATAGCTCTTCAGCATTTTTCAAAAATGGAAGCCATGCATTAGTGTTACCTCATATTTAGACTATAAACAAAATTAAACTAAACCAAAGTAAACATTCACCTAAATTTATGCTATTAGAAATTGAAACACTTCAAATAACTCAATTAAAAACCATATTGCTAGATAGACATGATTTGATTTTAAAATTGTGCTAATAGTCCCGGGTGTAGAAATGTGTGAGAATGGATAAGTCTATAGTGTTTCTTTTAAGTCTTTATTACTTGGGATCAATCAAGATTTACTAAGTACATACACATTTCAAACCTGAACTTTAAATGATGTAAGAGTAAAGGTAAATTTCACACTTTTGGTGCAAGACTATATCTCAACCCGAAACAGGGTAGCAGTAAGAATGGCAAAAATGATGTGTGACGGTATAAATTTACGAAATGGCTGCAGCTAGTTGCAATGTACAATGAACAGACCTTAATTGCAAAAGCTTTGTCAAAAACATTACTCCTTTGTCTAAAAATGCTATCTATGCCAAAAGGGTAACTTTTAATCCTTTTTATGACATTTATAGGGATGAATATACCTACCAAGAAAATATCTTGCGTGACCCCCCCCCCCCCCCCCATCCAATACAATAGTTGACTAGTTGACGTTTACATTTACAAAACGTGAAAACAATTTTCAAAATATATTTTTGTTTTTTTACCAATGAGTTTATTTTACTACAAATAGTATTAAAAAACTATTGATCCATATTATGTCCTGCATATGAGACAAAATTTTGCTTAGCAATAATTAATGGAGGACGTAAAGTCAAAGTATAATGTCACACTATGTGCAGTGAACGAATTGACACAATGATGTGTTTCTTATTTATTTTTCTAAAGATAAAGAGAGAGCCACTGCACTAAACACATTTGTCAAAGTGTCCCTTTTCTATGTGCACTGCAAATTGAGAAACCCTGTTCAAAATTTGATTTTCTATTTGATAAAAAGGTAATAATAGATGTTTTAACAATGTGTGCCTCAAGACTTAATCAATGGCCCACTTTACTCATCCATTTCTTTACCCCTTTATTGATAACTAAAGACTCCCAAAAAAGTATCGCCTCATCTCGAAAAAATGGCTCGTGCGCAAATATGGAAGTCGTAAACGTAATTTCAATACTTTGTGTACAAGCGCTTGGACTTCAGCTTTTATTTTACACCCTATTTCTGACAATTGACTGAGAAACATTTAACTTATGAACTTTTAAAACCCACGAGGTCAATTTTAAAAAGTTGCACATTTCATTTTTTGCACTGTACAAACCAGTAATGCAAGGCTAGGATCAATATGAGGTAAGTGAGTTTGTTCACTAAAGCGTGCTGTTTTTCAAAAGCAGCTTCATGGGACTCTAAGCATCGTCCATAAGCTCGCATTTATTGAGGGGGGGTGCAAGGGTTATTTGGGGCAAATGCCCCCATGTCATACGCTTTTCCCCCCACCCCATTGTCCACGGTTTCAGTCACTGACACATTTTTACGCCAAACTGTACCTTGTTTTTTATCATTTGTATGTTTAATTTCGAAATTTTCATGCGCTTCGCGTGAATTCCAAGATGTCATATCTTTTTTTAGTCAAAGTGGTATTTTTTCAAGATTTTCAAGACCTTTTAACAACTTTAGCAGCTAAAAATATCAAATTTGGCAGAATTTGTTGCGCGATACGCAAACAAAAACACCATATCTAATAATTTTCCATCTGCACCATTTTTGCTCAATGGGGGAGGGGGGAGAGGCAAGGCTTATGACGGGGGAAATTCCCCCTCCCTCCGTCCTCCTCCCGTTTGGCACCGTCACTGTAAGTTGATGGACGATGCTTAGAGATCACGACGTATGCTTTAGAAAAAACTCGCGATTCAGTGGTCAAGCTCGCTTACCTCATACCGATCCATAAGTCTTGTGTTACTGGTTTGTACAGTGCGAAATTTGCAACTTTTTCAAATTGACTTTGAGGGTTTTAAAAGTTCATAAGTTAAATGTTTCTCAATCAATTGTCAGAAATAGGGTGTCAAATGAAAGCTGAAATTCCAGCGCTTGTACACAAAGTCTTGATATTACGTTTACGACTTCCATATTTGCGCACGAGCCATTTTTTCGAGATGAGGCGATACTTTTTTGGGAGTCTTTATATAGTTACATTTGTCTCCTTCAAGTATTTTTCATACAATGGTCTACTTTCTTCTCTCAGTTGTGAACAAAACATAACAACTTGTTTTTGTCGACTTGCTGCCTTCTCAAGAAGCTCAAATGGTTTTCTCATGTCTGAAAGAAAAATTAAAAAGGATGTAAATATATATAAGTTATTTTAAACATTATAAGGCCCGTATTTCAGAAAGGTGTTTAGCTAAATCAAGGTTTTATTTCTCGTCATCAGCATGACTCATTGAACTGTTCTGCTTGAAAGCTGCAATGGTGCGTATCATTCCTGAACAGTTGATGCTCAGTTAAACAATGGTTTAGCTAAACATCTTTCTGGAATACGGGCCTAAGAGTTTGTTGAAGTTCATTACTGGAAATACAGCACTAGAAACATGTCTAGAAGACTTCTAAAATATGTGAAAATCATGGTAAAATCAAAGGAATTTACATGTAAAAACATAGGAAAAGCAATTAGTGATGTGTATCCTGTTGCAACAAAGCTATCACAGTCCCCAGGGTTACAAGTTTTTACATGGATGCCTCATGATTTGAAGAAATGTCTTTGGATAGTTTAGGCCCTTAAAAAACCTGTTGAGTCCAAATTGAGGGGCCGGCACATGCATAGATCTCCTGGAGTCGTCTAGATGCATTTTCTATCTCATTGACAATATTTAAAGTCAAAATACCTTGGAGGATAGGAGCAGTACCTGCCCAGTGACCAGCTAGAGCCAACAATTGCTAGGCCAAGATGTTTTAGGGTTTGAATTTGGAGGAAACATATGCATTTCAGACATTCAAATATCTGAGGAGACTTTCAAACAAAGAAGTATTAAAAGGCTTTCCAGAAATTTTGGGGCAAAAAATATGGTTTTGGGCATTTTTAGGGCAAAAATTTAGGTTTTTGAAATTTTTTGCCAAAAATGACATTTTTGGTCAAAAACCGATATCACCAATATGTTCAGGGTAAAAAAAACGCTTCTAAAATAAATATTATGGTTTATGCAATTAGTTTGAGAGTTAGAGTACAAAAATAGTATGCTAGTTGAAGGTTGTAAGCATAGCCTGCATAATGTGTAAAAACTAACCCTAATATCCTGACCCACACACATCGTATTCCATAATATTCCTCCATTGTGTATTTTCTAAAAGTCTGTGTAGTTTGATCGAAAACAAAATGAATTTGAAATAACGCTCACCTTTTTGTTCTATAATCACATTACTCTCATGAACATAAAAGTGCATGACATCATTCAGATTAACTCGTTTCAGTTGCAAATGATTTGCAATTCTTCCAACTGTCGCAACAACGATGTGAGGGCGCTCATCTTTTAAGGTTTTACCGTCCTGTTTCATACTGACACCTCCACATATCAAAACCGTTCTTGGAGGTGATGACAAGTGTTTGGAAAAGCGTTCAATGTTTTCTGCAAACTGATTGGCTGATGCACGGGTACTGCACAGTACAAGTGCTGAAATCTGTGAGAAA
Source organism: Ophiothrix spiculata (assembly GCA_000969725.1). Lineage (NCBI taxonomy): Eukaryota > Metazoa > Echinodermata > Ophiuroidea > Amphilepidida > Ophiotrichidae > Ophiothrix > Ophiothrix spiculata. The sequence continues at coordinate 36,076 of JXSR01S024883.1, forward strand.
GAAAAAACATGAAATTCTACTAATGTTAGTCCAGTTTTCTGCAAACTGACTGGCCTAGATACAAGTACTGAACAGTGTTAAAATCTGTGTGCAAAACTATAAAGATACTAGACTCACAGGCAATTTTTTATTCCGGGGTGGAGATCAAATTGGGACACATTCGAGTTTGACAATTTGCTGATATAATGCATGTCTGCTTGTACTATTTGTCTATTGTCTTCTTGTTTCTTGTTGCAACTACTGTGGAAGAGCTTAATACAATGGCAGTTCTCCTTCACATACCACCAAGTCCAGTATCAGTTCCCCTCCCCAAGTTGCACATGTACCTTCTTATCTTATTGTTGTAACTGCAGTAGACAAGCTCAATACAATGGTGGTTCTCCTTCAGATACAATGCCAAGCTTAAGGCTGGGGTAGACCTTCAAATGGCATAAAGTGTTATTTTACTCTAACTTTCAAACTAATTGCATAAACAATATAAATGTATACATTTGTAGAAGCGGAATTTTACCCTGAACATGATGATGATATAAGTTTTTGGCCAAAAATGTCAATTTTGGCAAAAAATGCAAAAAACTATATTTTTTGCCCCAAAATTTCTGGAAAGCCTAACTAAAATTGCATTCATGAAATTTTGAACTTTTTTGTTTTTTGCAATCTAGAAACAAATGTCAAGGAACTATTTTCTTAAATTTTTGATTTTTACCTTAGTTTTTTTAAAAAATGCCAACAATAGGTCAAAAATTTCAAAAAAAATCCCACCGCTGCCACCAAAATGACAATTTTTGGCCTATATTGGGCAATTTTTCTGAAAATAAGATAAAAATCAAAAATCTGAAAAAAACAGTCCTAGACATTTGTTTCTAGATTGCAGAAAGCAAAAAAGTTCAACATTTCATGAATGCAAATTTTAGTTAGGCTTTCCAGAAATTTTGGGGCAAAAATATGTTTTTTGGCATTTTTTGCCAAAATTGACATTTTTGGTCAAAAACTGATTTCATCATCATGTTCAGGGTAAAATTCCGCTTCTAAAAATGTATACTTTTATATTGTTTATGCAATTAGTTTGAAAGTTAAGAGTAAAAAACAGTTTATGCCATTTGAAGGTCTACCCCAGCCTTAAAGGTGGCTTCAGACTAGCTGTCGTTGCAGCACACGGCGTTGCGGCACACGACCAAACATGTGCAATTTATAGTTGTCGTACTGTAGCACGCTACATTTGCATATTGCCGCAATGGTCTGTCGCAAGAAAAGTTGAATTTATTCCAACTCAAAATATTGTGCCGTTACGACCATCACGGCAGGGTAATCTATCTATTGGCTTGTCGTACGACAAGGAGATGTGACAAGGTCGAGTTTGCGCACTTTAAGTTCTTGACGTCACGCTGGTCGTACAACCATAAGACAGGCAAGTCTGAAACCAGCTTAACTCCTCCCCTACCCTCATCCTGCCACCATCCCAGGTTGCATTTACCTTGTCGTCTTCTGGTTGTATCTGCTGCAGTAGAGCCAGCACAATGGCAGTCATCCTTCCCATACCATGTCCAGCTTCACACAGAACATCGCTGCCACTCAATATTTCCGGAATACATCTCACTTGGACTAAAAGAAAATAAAAACCAATTTTGATGTAGAATGCTGCTGGATGACTAAAATTAAGAAACTTGGAAACAGTTCTGTTGGTGGGTTGGAATCTCCTGCATCATAAGAACATATAATCCCACTAACCTTGCGACCGGAACTAAATTCTAATATGGAAATTGTTAATTCGAGGTCAGGGTATCTCTAAAAGTGATGGGCATTGCATCATCATTAAACTTTTTCATCAAGCAACCCAACATCTTTTGCTTAAATGATATGAGGGTAGCGTTAAAATAGCCGATGAAATTTTGACTAAATAGCATTATTCTGTTTTTACCTTCTCCTATAATGTACGTACCCTTGCTGATTTGTTTACAAATCTCAATTTTCATATTAAAACAAGCTACCGCTACCCAATTATTGCTAACCGGTACCCAATTATTTTAGTAGGATGTCAAACTACAAACATAGTCAAGCTACCGGTACCCAATTATTTTAGTAGGATGTCAAATTTACAAACATAGTCAAGCTACCGGTACCCAATTATTTTAGTAGGTACCCAATTATTTTAGTAGGATGTCAAACTACAAACATAGTCAAGCTACCGGTACCCAATTATTTTAGTAGGATGTCAAATTTACAAACATAGTGCAGTGTAGATTGCGCCATGCATGGACCAATGCTACGCGAGTGCGTAGTGACCCATCAATGCGCTCTGGTTGTATGTTAAAATTACTTGACCTTAACACAATATGCATCTAACATTTTCTGCCAAACTTTGCATATGCAAGCAATAGTGGTTGACAAGCTGGAAAGCCACATTCTCAGTAAATTCCCACACTGTTGCTGGAGTACGTTCAGTAAATGGATATTAGAATTCTGACTGACTATGTTTGTAAATTTGACATCCTACTAAAATAATTGGGTACCGGTAGCTTGACTATGTTTGTAAATTTGACATCCTACTAAAATAATTGGGTACCGGTAGCTTGACTATGTTTGTAAATTTGACATCCTCCTACACTGCATGATTGCACATTGATGGGTCACTACGCACTCGCGTAGTGTTGGTCCATGCATGGCGCAATCTCCTATGCTGCGCGATTGCGCATTGATAGGTCACTAAGCACTCGCGCAGCGTTGGTCTATGCATGGCGCAATCTCCTACGCTGCGCGATTGCACATTGATAGGTCACTAAGCACTCGCGCAGCGTTGGTCCATGCATGGCGCAATCTCCTACGCTGCGCGATTTCGCATTGATAGGTCACTAAGCACTCGCGCAGCGTTGGTCCATGCATGGCGCAATCTCCTACGCTGCGCGATTTCGCATTGATAGGTCACTAAGCACTCGCGCAGCGTTTGTCCATGCATGGTGCAATCTCCTACGCTGCACGATTGCGCATTGATGGGTCACTAAGCACTCGCGCAGCGTTGGTCCATGCATGGCACAATCTCTTCACTCAGCTGAATGTCTTTAAGATGGTCCATGCATGGCGCAATCACCTACGCTGCGCGATTGCGCATTGATGGGTCACTAAGCACTCGTGCAGCATTGGTCCATGCATGGCGCAATCTCCTCATTCAGCTAATGCTTTTATTTAAGTAGGCCTAATAGTTTTGGTTCACCAAAATTCTGTTTTCCAGACCAACAGAATAAACCCCATTTATGTTTCCAATGACCTTACCTTCAGTGGGTTGTTGTAAACCGCATTCCTCTATGGCCCTGAGTAGCTCTGGTTTTAGCTGTAAATATTTGAAGCTGGTATGAGGCCCATCCTCCGTGGAATCACCTCCTGAAACTTGGTTGTCATCACTCTGACTCTGAGTCTTGTCTGGTTCTGCCATTGGGCCACCAATGTGCGCTGTTGTAGAAGACAAGGCCTACTTGATTATTTCAGTTGTCAAATTTTATCTAATAATACCGAGATCAATATGAACTTTTAATAACTGAATGGCATACCAGTACTTATAAATTGCTGGAGACAGAGAAATTAAGAAATCTGTTATATTGTTATCCTAATTTTATTGTATAAATGGGTTTTTAAAAAAAGGATAAAGAAACAGTAGTTCTTGATCAGAATTTTCTTGCATCAGAGTTTGTTATAATTGATTTATATGTTCAATTAATTTATTTTCATAATTATAAAGAACCTTTTAAAGGTTGAAGAAATGAAAATGAAAGTCCCCCACTCGTTCCTACATGCAACTGAATAATTATGATTTTATTGATTTATGGAATGTATTTTTGTGAACAATTGTTTCAAGGGGCACCTTTTTCTTTTTTTGGAAGGTAATATCAGACTTCCTCCGAGTCCTTCTAGAGCTAAGTCCAGCTTTACTCAGGCATCATAGATCGATGTCACAAATTAAAGACACCATGTGATTTCAGATTCCAGATTTCATACTCAATGGAAATAAATGAGCAAATAGTTTACATGTAACCCCACAATTGTCTGCAATAATTCCTCCAATTATGTAAACTGTATTCTCCTTTACCCCAGTGGTAAAAAATAGGCATAATTCTTAAATTAGTTCCTTTCCTTCAAATTTGAGCCTTTTTATCCATTTCCGTTGGCCAAAAATCATATACAATATGCACAACTAAAATCCCAGGCACATCAGGAATGCCACATATATTGTAAGGCAAAAAAGAAGAAACAAGTCTGTTTCCTGTAGACACCTCCTTTTGCATAAATGTTGTAGGATAAAGTATTGATTTATATTCTATTTTTGTTGTCGGTAAAATACACCTCCCCCCCCCCCCCCCCCGACAAACACACCTTCCCCCTTTAACACCCTCTGTCCGCGTACATTCAACACAAACTTGGCCGCCCCAATTTCAAATGCATAGCGACGCCCCTGTTATGATGTGACAAAAACCTCACCTATTTTCTAGCTAAATAAAAAGAAGAGTACAACAAAAGGGTATGCTGAAAATTTCACTTTTGCCAAAGCTTATTTACATACTTTGGCAAAGGAAGAAAAATAAGAAAAAGTTTTGTAATTTCTGATAAATTGGTGAGGGTGTGGTCGATCAATTGGTTATTTTTGTTACTTGGCCTTACTATATGATCCGGACTAGACTAATAAACCGGAACTTGTAAAATCTAGATCAGAAATAGTTTTAAGTAAAAACAGCCTGAAATGAAGGAACATGACCATCCAAACTTAATTAAAGCGTTTTCAAGTGTATTTTGTCAAAAAATTGTTTTGTCACAGAAAATGGATTAAAATAACATGCATGCAAATCCAACAAACATGACAGAAAAATCATTACTAGGCCAAATCGTTTGGAGGGTAAATCAAAAGCCATGGGTGACAGGGGCGCTTCATTTTACCACTTTATAGTTTTAAAATGCACTCACGTCACCTGGGGTAGTTACTTTTAAAAACATCACCAATGGTGGTGCACTTTGGACCCAAATTTGAGCAAAATATCCACCCTCAGTATGTAAAACTATATCATCAAATCTTTAAAAAGAAATCATTTTTAATGTTCTTAATCTACAGTTTTTTCTTGGATCCATTTAAATTTTGACTAAGAGCCTTATTTTTCATGAAATTTAACTTAATCACCCTCTTCATGCACAGTTGGTTCTATTGTTATAGGGCCCAAAAATTCCAGCAATAAAATTGATCTCTGCAACCACAAGTCTGCTTCTGCTTCTGCTTCTGCTTTAGATACTTCGCCTCACTCCAATTGGAGTCAAACACGACCTGACTCTGGTCCTAGAAATGATAAATTTTTGAGGGCATACATGTATAGTTTTTTTTAGATTTTGCGCTATACAAATGCGATATATATTATTATTATTATTATTAAGGCTATTTGAGTGAATTTTGAATCAAATTTTTGTGGCTTAATTGTGCTTGTAAATGTAGAGCTTTAATAAAGCAATACTATATAAAGATTTTGATCAAAAATAGTTTGTCGTAAAAACAGCATAAAATTGATGAATGCGACTATTTAAATGCGTTTTCAAGTGTATGTTGTGAAAAAAAATGCTTTGCCACCAAAAAATGGATAAAAAGCACAACCATACTTTCCTATACTAATACATGTGATGATGTGGAATTAAATTCGGGATCCCAAATTTAATTCAACAAATGGTCATAACAGAAAATGTAAGCATCTTTGAGCCAAATCATTTGGAGGGTATTCATATCTACCAAAAACAAACCCAAAAAGCCAAAAAATTCAAAAGTCATTGGTGACAGGGAGCGCTTCATTTTTAACACTTTACAGTATTGCTTTAATTAATGGCTT
>JXSR01S024887.1:2254-20565 GCA_000969725.1 Ophiothrix spiculata
CCTCCCCCTTGGGGTAATAGCACACCTAAGCATTCACCCGAGTGCAATTTATAGCACATCCCACAGCACACCTAAACATTCACCCGAGTGTGTTTTTGAGCACACCTGCAATTTTCAAAACTAAAAGCCTGCGGATCCTAAAGTGTTTACCCCAGCCGAGAACAATATTTATTTATTTCAGTAGTAAGCAAACTTTGCACCTAGATGTAGCATTGTAGAATTTTTGTATTTCTTTTTGTAGATAGCATGAATGATTTATTGCATTTGTTTATCAGTGTAGGCATAGCAAATTCTTTAGTTGACATAATACTACCTCAGAAGCTAATATATATAAATTTTCTGTATTTTGTGTGTTAAAGCATGATATTTTGATCTTCTATTATTCTGTTATCTAAAAGAAATAGTCAAATATGCTTTGAATTTTTCAGATTTTTAAAAAACTTTTGTGATACCCAAATTTTGTACAAAGATGTGCTTAGTAGTGTTCAAAGCACAACTAACCTCATAATTATCTTATAGTATTTAGTGATACTGTCAGTACACCATTTTTCCATTAAAAAAAAAAGCAAAAATGCGGGAAAAGTTGACATTTCATACAAAAAATTTGAATACTTATGGATGGTTATTCAGTCAACAAATAGGTATTGAGATGATCAAATTTTTAAAGTCCGGCAGGAAATATGTGCATAAAATTTTTAGGAAACGCTTTAGTTTTCATTCTTTTCTTTAACCTTTGATTGAATAAACAATAAGTTTCATTGGAGCTTGCACTCTGCCATTGTCCATCTGCTACCACAGAGACAAAAGTCTCAATAGGACATTTTTCTATGTTATGTCATTAAATTATACACAATATTTACAATAAAATATCTTCCATCAACGTTGAATCTTTATAAACAAAATTGATGAGCTTATAAATATTTGTTCCGAAATAAACACCAATTTTTGTTTTTGTGGCTTCTTTTAAGGTTTGATATTTTAACATTTTAGTATAAATGATGTGCTTACAAATATTTGTTCCGAAAGAAACCCCAATTTTTGTTTTTGTGGCTTCTTTTAAGGTTTGATATTTTAACATTTTAGTAGAAATGACGAGCTTATAAATATTTGTTCCGAAAGAAACCCCAATTTTCCAAATTGTTTTTTTAAGGTTTGACATTTTAACATTTTAGTATAAATGACGAGCTTACAAATATTTTGTCGGAAAGCAACCCCAAATTTCCAAATTGTTTTAGAAAACAATTTAACACAACTTGAAAGTTGTGTTTTTATGGCTTCTTTTAAGGTTTGACATTTTAACATTTTAGTATAAATGACGAGCTTACAAATATTTGTTCTAAATGAAATTCCAATTTCCCAAATTGTTTTAGAAAATTTTTTGTGGCTTCTTTTAAAGTTTGACATTTTAACATTTTAGTATAAATGAGTAGCAAAACCAGCTGAAGCCTGCAGGGTGCTTCCTGGCATAATCGTGTAATGATTGATATTAAATGAAGTGATTTTTATCTCCATTTTCAGTCTCTAGCAGCAATGAAGAGGCAACAAGGTCCATCAACTCTAGTTACAAGGCAGTCTCTCAATGATGAGGAGTTGGTAAGCATACTTGCAATATTGTATTATCTGTAAAAAACTTTTGACAATTTAACTACTTATATATAAGAAGTCACTTTTAAAAGTTTCATAAGAATAATATATATATAAGAAGTCACTTTTAAAAGTTTCATAAGAATAATATATATATTAGAAGTCAATTTTAAAAGTTTCAGTGGCGTGTGCAGGAATTTTTGACTGGGGGATAGATACACAGTTCCCCTCGACTTTTTGGCGTAGCTTTTGAAAATTGACAAGCAAAAAAAAAGGTCTCACAATCCCACACACAGCTCATATCGATATGAATTTCAATTTCTCAACAAAAATTACATGACATACTTGCATTGTTAACGATTTTTTAAACATTTGCACCAATTTTCTTTGCGTGTTTAGTAGAAAATACCACTGAGGGCCCCTTTTCATTTCCCCCGACTTTGCCTCTTTTCCCCTGACTTTTCTCATGGACTGAAGCTCCCTAGCACCCCTTTGCGCACACCACTGAAAAGTTTGACACTATACCTAGCTATGATAGAATCGGAAAAAGACAATATGCCAGCCTGATTTTGTGAGAGTGTGTGTCGGGGTGGGGTTGGGGTTTGTGTCTGTGAAACATTTGGTACATACTTATTGTTTGACATTTTTCAGTTTACTCTAATTCAAAAATCAGAACTTAGATTTTGTTTAAACTTGCTCAGGGAAAGGGTATGTATGTTTTTCAGATTTGAGAAGAGTTTTGTCAGAAAATATGCTAATTAAATACATTATTTACATAATTAATGGATGTCAACTGAACCTTCAAAAACCATGAATTATCAGTTTTATATAGTCTATGATATAATTATATAAATATTCAGCATGTAGTTCCAATTATAAGGACAGAAGAGCCATTTTAAAAATGTCTCATATATGTAAAGTATACAAACCTCAACATTTCAAATGCCTGTATATCTTCTCCTTCAGGGTATTTGTAACAAATTCTGTTTTTAGAATTTGTTACAAATACCCTAGGAGACAGTGGCGTAGCCAGGCCTTTCTCCAAGGGTGGGCAAACCACCCAAGATTTCTCCAATGGATTTTATCGAGCGACTTTACAAAGGTTCCAAGGGGCCGACTCGGCCAGGGTTTTCAAGAAAAACCGCCAAATATTGTGCTTTATGAAGTTTTCAACCTAATTTGTAGCAATTTTCAGCTCTAATTGTCGTAATTTTATGGGAAAAAGGCAATTTCCTGCCCCCTTTATTTTTCTCCCAGGTCTTCAAAATTTCTCCAAAAAATTTCCGAGGTGGGCAAATCGCCCACCTTGCCCACCCCTGGCTACGCCACTGCTAGGAGAGAAGATACACAGGCTGAAGAAAATGTTAGATATTTTTCCAAATGAATGTCAAAAACCTATAGTGCACGGGGTACTTAGCAAAACATCCACTTTATTTTGCTCACTAAGCTCCACTCATTTCAAAATAGTTTATATTATCAGACAGCCTATTAAGATAATGTCCCTATTTTTTTTGGAGGAGTTTCGGACCCAAATCTTTGATCTTATTTTAGTTGATAAGCCAACCATGCATGTTGACTCAACAGCAATTTTGGATGGTAAAATTCAACCAACCCCACATACCCGCTTCCCTTCCCCTCATTTGATTTTAAAGACTTAATGGAACAGTAAACCCCTCATTTTCAGAAATATGTTATAATGTTTTTTAACTTAACTCTGTAACCGATAAATAAATCCATATTAAATTATACATTTCAAGATGTGGATTTGCATGTAGAAGATGATAGGTCAGTTTTGGACCAAAATGTATGTATGCCTTGTTCTTGGTCCAATTTATTTAAACAACCTAACTAAAGTTTGCCAAAATAAAAGTTGGACCTTTTTAGAAAATAGAAACACATGTCTAGGAATGCATGCAATCCCACATCTAGAAATGTATACTTTTAAATGGATTTCAATTATCAATTGCTGAGTTACAAAGCATAATGTATGTTAGAAAATGAGGGGATGACTGTACCCTTAAAAAAGGGTCATAAATGAGTTACCACTTCAAACTATTTTGACAGCTTTCACACAATTGGAAAGTTGGAATGAAAACAAGAAATAAAATGAATCCAAATCAATAATCATTGGAAAAATTAGTCTCATAGTCAAAGGTAAAGTTTGCAACACTATTATACTTTGTATAATCATTCAATCTCTATGGGATTTAATGATAAATATTCATTTTGGCTATGTATGTCAAAGGAGACTGTTGATATGAGTTCTTGCTCTTGGTATATTGCATAATACTGACTGTGTACATGTTGTGTTTTCCATTTGTAGAAATCTCATGTGTATAAAAAGGCATTGCAGGCTCTGATCTACCCGATCTCCAGTACAACTCCGCACAATTTTGAAGTTTGGACAGCAACGACGCCAACCTACTGCTACGAGTGCGAGGGTCTACTATGGGGTATAGCGAGGCAAGGAGTACGGTGTAGCGAATGCGGAGTCAAGTGCCACGAAAAGTGCAAAGACTTGCTTAATGCTGATTGCTTACAGCGTAAGTGGATTTCTAAGCTTGATTTGAAAAAAAAAATGAAATAGATAAGAATGTGAAACTAAAACATGAATTACTGTCTAAGATAACCTTAGTATTGCAAACGGCTAGGTCTGGGACCAGTTCCACATATGAGTACTAAATCTTACGAAAATAAAAATAAATAATGAGAATGGATAGGCACATTTTGCACAGATGTGCATGCACTTAGCAGCAATATTTTTATCAAATTTTCCTATCACAAGTAAACATTTAAACATTAAAAACAAAATGGTGAGTTTGACCAAAAATGGTGCTTTGAAACAATTCAAGTATTAGCAGATTTTCTGTTAAAAAAGGTTGCAAAAATTAGGGCTCAGAATTTTTGATTGTACATAATATTCAAAATTCAGATTTCAATGCCCAGGTCCAAAGTTTGGACAAGAATGTTTATTTTCAAAATAAGTTTTACTGAAAGTGTTTATTCGTTATCAGTGTGCCTATGGGTGTTTAGGCATGTACCAAAACCCCAAATCTTTTTGAATGAACTTGTGGTACCCTGTTCTGTCCTATGTAGGTTTGTCATTGATAGAACTGCTACAGATAATGTCAACTCATGAATATGCTATAAATCGTCATGTGAGTGCAAGAAAGTCGTATCTTCAATGACTGCCGTGTGTTACATTTTTTAACACCTAGTCACTAGAATTTCAAAAATCCCTTAAAATTTCTTTGCCATATGTCAGTGGCTCTTGAAATGGTTCTTCAGGTGACTGTGTCTGAAGAACTATTTCACCTGAAGAACCATTTCAAGAGCCACTAACCAAAGACTGGATTATACAGTGTCCAATCAAAAATTAATGACAAATGGCAGCTATTGCAGATACGACTTTCTTGCACTCACATGACGAAATGTATCAAGTGGAACTGCATAGCATATTAAGTTCAGGTTCAGGTTTCAGTAAAAATTGCATAAAGGCCAAACCATAGTCGGCCTCCAGACAAAATTTTCCCGACCAAACATTTGGTTGTGACGTCACCAAATATTTGCCATCGAATTTAAAGTATGAACATGTAACAAACATTTGGTCCAATGTATATGGCAATTCAATAACATGTTGCAATCTAGCGCGAAATTTTATTTGGTCTCAACTCGTTGTTGAAGTTAATTTGTTTGGTAGCAAATATTTTGTTTGGAGGCCGACTATGGTTTCGGCCTAATTCCGTCTACCTCATGCCACAAACTTATTAAACACCCCTCGCTCGTATTAAGGGAGGTTAGAGCCTTGGTATTTCTAAAAAAATGTTTTTGTCACAACTTGAAAACTAATCAAAGTAAAGTTTATAAAAGCATTCCTTTTTGGAAAGGAAATAATTGCACAAAGAATCTAGTATCAAATTTTTGCATTGAAGAAACTCACAAAAATCAAGTTATTTTGCCAAATATTATTGAACAAGCACAGAGAGGGTAAGTTTGGTATAAATCTCTATAAATACATTTTTTTCCTGTCTGATTACTTTCTTACTTTAAAAAAATGGCCAAAATTGGTCAAAATTATTCAAAAAGAAAATTAAGTGATTTTCAACACTTTTTTAACAGTTTTGGTAAAAACTAAGAAATAGATTGAAAAAAAAAATGAGAAAAAGTTTCTTAGAATTATTGGATTAAGATGACTTTTATCTATTGTGGAATATTTTTGCTGAATAATATTTTTTCTTGGCTTGTTCAAACAATAATTTGTTTAGTTTTTCAAAAGCAAGGTCTTTAATCAAGAAAGTTATGCTAGAAATTGATTCCCGTGTATACTTTCATCAAATTGGCTTTATTACTTTAAAGTCATGGACATGCATCATTTTTGTCCACAAAACAAAATAAAATTTACTGTACATGTAATCAAAAATTTAGTTTTATGAATTCACACTGTGTTCAATAAATATTTTCAACAACAGAGACTTGGGATTTCATTTAAAATTCAAATAACATTTGTTTGGTATTATAGCAACATGTTTTTAAGGGTGTATTTTTTGCTCAATATTAGACATGCTAAAGAAACAATAAATAAGTTGGTTACAAGACTTGTTGCTCAAGTTGATCTTGACATAGATTTTCATGGGTGCAGACAAAAGTCATTTCTGCAAAGAAAAAATGATTTCATTTTGTATGTTCATGCAAAAATTAATCAGATTTTAAAAATGCTTGACTGAATTATGACTGGATTGTTTACTTTTTTTGTTGGGAAATGTTAAAATTGTAATATACAACCTTTAAATAAAGAAAAAGCAACACCAAACTGGCATGCTCAGAATGTCATGTTTTGAGTTCATCTGCACTTGCAAAAAAATCTTGCCACAAGGCTGACATCACTGCACTGAAAGAAAGACAAATCCCACATGAGATGACTAACAAATTGCATCCCACTGTCTTTTTCTGTCTTCGTTTGTCTGTCTGTCTGTCTTGACTAATACAACCTACCCTTATTCTCACATTTTACATTACAGTATACATGAATAAAAAGAAACTTAGTAAGTCTGTCATCCAGCTAATAACCCATTTTTAGAGACTGCCTGCCCTATATGTTGTGAGGTGGTAGCGTTTTTATTTATTGATCAATACCTTCAAGTTTTATTTCGTATTAGTTTTGGCTGGTATGTAAATTTATGATAGTTATAACAATGCGAAGACCGGACTTCAAGATGTCAAAATTCTTTAATATTTTGAGGATTTAGCTCCAGAAAGCCGTACCTACATAACAATAATTTGAAAAACTAAACATTTTAAGATCTTATTGATTAATAATTAAACCATTCAACCAAAGAATACCATCAAAACCTGATGGTTTTTTTCACAAGAAGCATCTATAGGCAAAATAAATATTTATGTGACAATTTAAACAAAAATCCATGCAGGGTTGCATTTACAAACAATGAGGCCCTGTACTCTGGATTTTTAAACTGTCCAATAAATAATTGTTTAGCGTATAATTAAATCCTTCATCTTGAAAGTTCTATCATGTCTTGAAATATTTTGTTCATGGGATTGTTGTTATGCTGATACAGCCTTGTGTCGCTAAACCTTATATGAAAATACGAGCAAAGGACATTATTTGCCAAAATTGATTTTTGTTCAGCTTCACAATCTTATGATTGTTTCAAGTTTCATTTGAAGAAATTGATTGGCAATATGAAATACATCTTTATGTTTATAAGACCATCAATAAAAAACATATGGCTTACTGATCTATGAAGGTGTTTATCTCAGTTTCACCTTTACTCTTTGACGGACCATAACGTGATTTCTGAAAGTCGAGTGAAGTTCAATGAGGTTTCATTTTATTCCTTATTACATGATCTTTGCAATTGTTTGAGAGAAAGTAAAGGCCGCATTTATGGTTAGTTAGAGATAAATGGTCACATTTCAGGTTTTAGGGAAAAAATTACAAGAGATTTTATAAACAAAATACATGTCTACAGTAACTATAACATGACACAATTTCTATTGTGCTCCCATTTAGAAATACCCAGCAAAATTTGTGTAGCTGCATTTTTAAAATTGTAAATCAATTAATTTTAATAATCCTTTTTCACAAATCAAGTTGGGAAAATTTTCCAATATTCTGTCCCAATTTTGTGACAACCAGTTTAAGAGTTATCACGGCTTACCAGTAGCACAGATGCAGTACATAATCTAACTGTGTATATGCCAATCAATAACTGGTTTCGTAGGAAAAATCACATAATTTACATACCAGCTTTTTGTTTTTAAACGTTCCGAGAATGCCATGAATATTTATGACTTGAATGTTCCCTAGACTAACAGACTACATATCCCTCGTCTGTCATTTCATTTATTTTAACTAACACTTGCATCATTGTTTTTATGTTTGATTTGATTTTCAGTGTACATGAATAAACAGCATAGTAAGTTTTATTTGGTTTTATTTTGCGGCACATTTTCATGGTGGTCGGGTTGTCACCAATTTGCTTCCGTAAATATTGCAGGATTTGGTATACTTGTCAGAAGGATAGTTTTATTCAGTGATTTAGAAATAGACAATTGTTATCAGTTGTGTTTCTTCAAATATTTTTGTTTTAGGCACTTCAGAGCACAATCTTTTAGTTTAAATCAAATCACTGATTTTAATTAAAATGTTTCTTAAATAGTTTATTTGTTTATTTTATTTCTTACAGATATTTCTTTTTGCTTTTTGAGTCTTTGATTATTTGAGTATCAAAAATATATTCTCTTGTTTAATGTAATAGAATATTTCAGCACAGCTTAATAAATAATTTAATTAGTACACATTTTTGGATCTAATTAGAATATTCATAGAATTGTATAGATATAAAAGCTTTTTTGAGTTGAAATGGCTCGTATATAAATTCTTTCATTGTGTCCTTCTACCAACATGCGACGACGACGACGGAGAATTCCCCGGCGTAATTGATTCCATGGTCGGTTCCGTGTTTGGATTTTTGTGTGGTGTATGGCGTCGTATCTCAAGCATAAATATTACGTCCGAGTCTACAGATGACCAGCTTTCGGTTACAGAAACAACAGTAGTGTCGGATGATCCTCTTGTAGAAGCGCTTAGAGTGGAATCTATGAAGAGATCTCGTTCTAGTGATTTGGACGAGATAACAGTAGAAGAAGAGTATGATGTCATAGAGATGGGTAAACTAACACGCTCCCCTCCCTGCCTGTCACTGGGTGACGGTCTCTCCCTGCCTGTCTCTGGGTGACGGGCTACAGTATGTCACGGGTTCTTGGAAGCATCATCATTTGAAAAAATGTTTCTATTGCTTTTTGACCACCGGAAGAGGATTTTTCTTTTTCTTTTTTTTTTTTTTTGGTGTGTGTACATTTTGATCCATATTATCAATGAACATCAGTTTTAAGTTCCTTGGAATATATGGTTAATAATTGGTCTTTTGGTCGTCATCATATGCATGTATTTGGGAGCTTGCAGTTAACATTCAGGGCCTCTTCATTTAATAATAATAATCATTTCTTTCTTTCATCACATACATTCATGATCAAATTAATCATTTTTCTTTTCTAACACTGCATGAACTTGACCTAAATCATCTATTATCTTTCCACATTTTCTTCATTTCATTTCATTCATATTTTCATCTACAGTTATGGCTGTTCTGTAACCATGACTACCAAATGTAATGATATTTAAGAAGCCATCACAATCCCCAAAACCTTCATTCATTTTGGTGGCGTTTTCAGTCATTTTGGATGAATAGATAAAACCATCGAAATATAAATAGAAGGACAGAACACAACGCTCTTGTAACAAAGGTTGATGAATTCAAGAGCTCTCTTGATGAAAGTGAATAAAGTGTTCCTTGTTTATTTCCTTCTATTTTTATCTTGATAATTAACGATTTTGAGTTGCACAGTGATAATTGACAGCATTTGCTGAGAGTTAAGTGTATTTTTAAATGTTTTAACATTTTGACCTGCAGGTTAATTGCTGGACAGGTGAATAGCGATGGATTATTAAGTTTTATTGTTATATATTTATCTTTTTGTTGGAAATTGAAAATGAGGTTTTAAATTCAAATTTTCCAAGATTCAGTCGTGTGATTCAAAAACTACTTAAAGTGAAAAAGGGTTATTTTGCAAAGTTTTGCTTTGGCCTAACATTTTGCTTATCACTCTGGCTATCACTAATAGAAGTTGATTTTCTATAAATCTTGAAGTATACAGAAAGCAACTGATTAACGCACACAAACCAGTATGTCCATAGGGGTAAATAAATGAGTCCATATTTTGGGAATCATATAACTACGTACCCAATCTTGCTGAATATTCAAATGGACTTGTTTTCAATGTATATCCATGTGGTGCAATGAAATTAACCAAAAATGATACCAAAATCATGAAAGATGCATTAACAAAATATATTAATATGCAGTGATTTGATCTCACCTAATCAATCATTACTAGTCTCTTACACAATACAAAACCACCAGTTCATAATATTGCAGAATACAAGGGAAGAAAGAGAGAAAGAATTCTTTAGGCTGATAGCCAAGGATAACCCAAGAAAGCCTCTAATCATAGATGATAAAGTTAGCGTCTATGCTCTAATGAAGCTTATTTCCATTGGGGTCCTAGATCTTTCTTCAATATTCAGTTTTAGTACAGGAGGAAAACCGGAGGACCCGGAGAAAAACCTGCAGAAGTGAGCATGGACTGAAAACCAAATGCACATAAAGCGCCGGGCGTGGGATTCGAACCCGGGACCTCATTGGTGCAAAGCGAGGGAAATACCGCTACACTAACCCGCTACCCGGGATATGCTTTGGATCTCTTAACAGAATTCTATTGCCAGCTGTATACTTTAAAGTTTATAGAGTATAATTCATATACTCCGCGTGTTACCTAGACAATCAGAACGCAAGGATATAAAGTACGCGGAGTGCAGTGGATCTTCACATCTTAAAAATGCACTTCGCTTGTTGTATTCCGGCTTGCGTGCGGGCGTGTAGTGCGTATGAATTATGTTTCATTGTTTTTTGTCAGTGATTACATATTTATTTTTGGATTTTGATGGTCATATTAAAGGCCTTATTTCTTTTCACAAAAGATACAATGATATTTTTCTGCCGTGTATGAATCAGATTAATAAATTTGCATTCTATTATGCTCGTAAAATGAGACAAAATCAACGCACTTGCAGTAAATTTTGTTGCTTCCCAATGCACTCGGTCCTTATTGGCCTTGTGAATTTGACGCATCAAAAATTGACTGCGCCTGCATTGATTTTGTCTCATTTCGCGTTTGAAATATGCGGTTTTATTAATCTATAATTTATAATGACAATATCAAGATATATGGCAGCAATTACCCAATAGTGATCAAGTAATGTCCCAAAATTTTTTGAATGTGAACTTGTGTCAAAGTTATGGGACTTTATGTGAGAACTCATGATTGTTTGACCTAAATGGTCAATCTACCAAGGTAAACAATCAAATCATAGAAGTTGATGAATTGACCGAGCTAGAGGGATGAAATCAACCTATTTTGGTGAACATATTTTTAATCAAAATTTAGAAATCGGTTCAACATTAATATTTCAGTAATACACCCCCAGAGGTGTTTTTTTCCCAAAAACTTAGAAATTTCAAGTGGTGACATTATTTTTGTGGCCTCATAACAATCGCCACATTTCTTTCAACAAATGCAATACTGGTAGTGCATGGGTTGTTTATGATTGCGATCAAGTGACAATGACAATACAATAGCACAGTAAAAAGGCATTCATCCTTGGTCATAAGTTTGAATAGCCTTGATCTTCTTGTGACTTTTTTTATGAAATGTGACTCTTTTTGAGTCTCATAAAACTTTACGCGTATAACAGTAACTTCCCATAATTTTTCATGAATATTAAAGTGAGCCGTTACATGAATATGTACATCACTACAACATGTTTTTGTTGCACTGAAGTCATTTAATTAACATTGACTTTTTTTCTCAGAACTGAATTACATGTGCAAAGCTTGGATTCCAAAAACTAATTTAAATAAGAAGATTTTAAAAAATTGAAAATCTAATTAGATTACTCGTTAGCGTAGATGTGGACTGTCACCACCTTTAAAATGTATGCTCGATGGGAGACTGCTTCGTTAAGAGATTTGTAAAAAATTGTGAATGCAAAGCAAAAAAGTCACCCCAAAATGGTCAGATATTTGCATAAATTTATATGCTCGGTATGGTTTCTTTCTCTGAAATATGCTAAAGCTACTGCTGCTGATTATCTTTTAGCTAACATCTGTCATAGTACAGAAAATACGTACACAAGTATACCTAAAGGATCAGTTGAAGCCATACAAATAGAATTGTTTTATATATATACTACATTGCGTTGCTCGCATCGTCATATCTGTCAAAACTATCAGCAATATTGCATTGCGTTGGTTGCAATCACAAACGAGAGCTATCCACATCCTGTTGCATTCTTTGTCATATCTGTCAATGTTATCTGCCACATTGCATTGCGTTTTTTGCCACATTGTGAATCAAAGCTATCTGCCACATTGCATATTGAGTTGTTTTGCCACATTGCCAATTGAAGATATCTGCCACATTACATTGCATTTTTTGCCACATCGTGAATCAAAGCTATCTGCCACATTGTTCATTGAGTTGTTTTAATGCCACATCGCCAATTGAGGATATCTGCCACATTGCATTGCGTTGTTTGCCACATAGCCAATCAAAGCTATCCGTGATATTACATTGGGCTGTTTGTCACATTGTCTGTTACTCTGCTGATCAAAACTATCTTAGGGAAGAGTGGGGTAAGTTGAGCCATTTTTATTACTGAAGGAACTAATAAAGAAATTGTCTTGCTGTTATAAGTATTATTTAAAAGGGTTGAATGATTTGTTGAACCAGTTGCTAGCAAACAAGAATATAGCACATGCCTGGAAACAATTGGAGGAAACAGCTTACCCCACTGTCCCCTATGTTGCATTCTTTTGTTACATCTATAATTACAGCTATCCATGACAATGTGGCTGTACCAGCATTGAGATGAAAATCATTTTAAAATTCTCAACTTTAGGTGTTAAGTACTTTTTTTTGTAATGCAAACAACAATTTTTGGGTAAATTCAATAATTTCATCTAAAGTTGTTTTGAAATGTGTGCAAAGAATTCAAAATAATCAACATTTTACATTTCGAGTATTAAAAAAGGAGTCATTTGTGTCAAAAAGCATATTAATATAATTTTTTGGTTGGAGGCAAACTGAGGGTAAAAGAGTTGCTACATCACCAATCAATTTGAGCTACCTGCAACATGACACCGTATTGTCTTCGATAATAAAAACTGTCGAACATTTCATTGTGCAGTTTGCCATATCACCAAGCAATGCCATCCGTGATTTCACATTATAATGAGTGTAATAATTTACCAGTCCCTTGCATTAGCACTGAAAAAGTAGTATCAAATATGTTGCGCTTTAACAAGCTAATGCTAATTTACTAGCTTCTAGTGTTACAAACGAGGATCAGAAGCCAACAGGGTGATTATTCCCTTGCACCTTTATATTATACCCATTTTGGCATTGCCAATTTTAATGCACTTTAAATGCATGCTTAACTAACACGCTTGGTTAATTACATGCCGCATCACTTTGTGATATCTAATTGGGCAGGTATGTAAGATGCAGATATACCATCAAAGTCATCTTATTTTGCTTTAAAAATACCTCATTTTGTCATTGAAAAGCAACACGGTAACAATTTTGTTTATTGAAAAGTAGCACAGTGACCATATTTTTTTATTTCAGTATTTTGAAATACAACAAATAAAGCTCTAACTTATGATAATCAAATATATATATATCACTTGCTATTTTGGGATCATGTAAATATTTTTGAGAGTTCTCTCTATTCTTTGTGTTGTAAATCATGTAAACTTTTGGGAAAACTTGTTCTTTATGAGATGCATATACGAGTATTAATGCAAGCACATTGGCCTTTTTTAAAACTTTTTTGATACATTATCAGCACAAAGTTTTTTAGGAAATTCTATGGGGATTTTGTTTGTGGAAGTGGCCCAATTTTTACAATTTGTTGAAAATCTTTTTATGTTTATATATATTTAAAAAAAAAATCCCATGAAAGCATTGAAATAAGAATTGATATGTGAATTTTAACAATTGAAGTTTTCAACAACTCTCCGAATCATATGTAAGTAGCGTACAGTTTTTGATTTGTGATGGACCCACTGTTGATATTCATATTTGAAAGCATTGAAATAAGAATTGATATGTGAATTTTAACAATTGAAGTTTTCAACAACTCTCCGAATCATATGTAAGTAGCGTACAGTTTTTGATTTGTGATGGACCCACTGTTGATATTCATATTATATGTCACATGTAGCATCTTGTGATATGTGAATTTTAACTATTGAAGTTTTATCCAAATATCAAAAAATTGAAAATACACTCACAAAGAAAGAAAAAAAATTGTCTAGAAATATAGAACATATCACCAATCCCTTGAAAGCATTAAAATAAGAATTTATATGTGAATTTTAACAATTGAAGTTTTCAACAACTCTCCTAATCTTATGTACAGGAGCGTACAGTTTTTAATTTTTGATGGATCCACAGTTGATATTCAACTTATACGTCACACAGAGCATAGCGTTCATGGAAGCGCGTTTATGCAAACCACAAGTTGGTGCACTATTCATCTGGCTTCGGGAACTTGGAGTGTCGTGGCCAAGAAAACAACAAAGCTGCAAACTATGAACTATGATGTACACTAACTATGAACAAACATTCAAAAACTAAAGATTTTGTGAAATATTTAGGTAGATTTCAGTTAAATTGAAAACATTTAGAAGTTTATTTTACTTCTATACAGAAGTTTTCAAGATGATTTTTGTTGTTGAAAGGTATTCAAGCATGCTACAGAGTTGACCTGAAACTGGAATGTCATCACAAATCACCACTTTCGCATTTGATGCGTTCACATTTTTTTATCATGCTAGGGGGCTAAAACTTCCCTCGCGCAAAAACAGAACACAGACGCGTGTTTGAATATGTAATTGAAACGCTGAACCTGCATGCACTTATGTGCACATTCTGTGTTGATTTCAAGTTTTTAATAAATGTTTTGAAATTTTGATATATCCAAATAACAACAAAATGTTAGTTAATAGTGAAAGTAAATATGTAATATTCTGGATACTTGAAACTTTTAACTTATTCTTCTAGAAGTTCAGTAATATATCATTTAGCTATTGCAAATATTTGCATAATTCATGACTTTTATGAATTTCATTGATTTCTTTAAGGAAACTTGGCATGGCTTTGAATTCATAACGTAAGATGAGATGAATTTGTAATGATAGATTCTCATGGCAACTCATCAGGAGTAGTCTTGTATTTTCAAGGGTTTTTCTTGTGTGTTTGTTTGTTTGATATCAGGTCTAAAATGTCTAGCTTTTCATATTGCTTCTGGAAAATGATAAGAATTTGCTTGCTTGATTTAATCTGTTATCATCTATGGCAAAACCATGGCAACCAAAACTTTGGAAAATTACTTTTCATACTACTTCTGGGCTCTAGGAAAATTAACAATTTTATCTGTTTTGTTTTACCTATTCGGGCAAGACAAACCAAAACAATTGCAGCCATGCTTTTATCGGAGTGGCCAAATATACCTAAAGGGAACACTTCTTAATTAGTTGTCAAGATTCAAGTATTATGGTATGAAATTCTTTAAGGTTCATTTCATGGTTTAAAATGTTTGGAAATTCCAAACCTCATTGGATATTTTTCAGGCTGGTTCTGCATGAGAACAACTTATTGTTGAAGCTTAAGGCATGCTCAGTGGGCAAACATGGATGTTTTTGTTGCAGAAAAGTACAGACTTCAGCAGACGACGGACTGAAATTTAGTGAGACCAGTCATGTTTTCGTAATATAATTAAGAGATTTATTTCTGTATATTGTGTGTTTGATAGTCTATTTAGTGTGAATAAAGAAGGCTTATTTATGTTATTATTGTGGTTCATTTTAGGTGCTGCGGAGAAAAGTTCTAAACACGGTGCTGAGGACAAAACTCAAAACATCATCATGGCAATGAAAGATAGAATGAAAATCAGGGAGCGAAATAAACCAGAGATATTTGACCAGATACGGTACGTACTTGAGAGCACAACACTGACACAGAGGCGTAGGGGAAATTTTTTGGAGAAATTTTGAAGACCTGGGAGAAAAATAATTGCCTTTTCCCCATAAAATTACGACAATTTGAGCTGAAAATCGCTAAAAATTAGGTTGAAAACTTCATAAAGCACAATATTTGGCGTTTTTTCTTGAAAAACTAGGCCTAGTCGGCCCCTTGGAACCCCTGTAAAGTCGCTCGATAAACTTCATTGGAAAAATCTTGGGTGGTTTGCCCACCCTTGTAGAAATTAAGGCCTGGCTACGCCACTGCGCTGACATCATGAAGATGTATGTTCTCATTCATCCAGTAGAAGTAAATATGTGAAGTAAATAAATCTAAAACACGTGACCAATTCCAAGAATCAGATGTCTGTTGAAGACCACAGTTGCTAAGTAAGTTCCAGTTTTAGATGTATTTACTTCACATAAGCTGACATCATATCTTTTATGTACTCATTTGTTTTTTTTAAGTGGCCACCAGGAGGATTTAATCTATTTCTGCGAAGGATTCTAAAGCCATAAAAATAAAATGAATGTTCTCCATGTGGCATACCCGACACATATCATTAATGTCTCATGTAAAGCCTCCATTTTTCCATTAAACAAACTCAAATTGCGTTTTTTAAATACACTAGCTTCCATGATTTGCTGTGTTACACAAAATCATGTATATATACAACATAGTGGTACATGGTGAAAGCTCGTGGTAAGCTTATATTTTGCTTTGTGTATTGGTTTAAATGATCTGAACACCATTATATTAGCTTCTTACTTTTAGGTAGCCGGTCGACTTCAGTAAAATGGTGCATGAAATGGGCATATATATATAAAGAGAGAATGAAAATATGATATCTGGAATATTGCGATATCTTTTGGATTGTTTCTTTAACAAAAAATAAATAATAAAAACTAAAAAGGGGAAAAAATACAAATTTATTTGTATTTATGTATTTATGTATTTATTTATTTATTTGTTTGTTTGTTTGTTTATTAATTTTTGACAATTTTTTCCATACCTTGCAGGGAAGTATTTGGTATGAACACACAAGTCCATTCTGGTCATATGAAAGCTGTGAAACAAAGTGTCTTGGATGGAACGTCCAAATGGTCAGCCAAACTGGTCATCACAGTGGTCAGTGCACAAGGACTGATTGCAAAGGACAAGACAGGGACAAGTGACCCTTACGTCACAGTTCAAGTAGGCAAAGTGAAAAAGAGGACTAGGACGGTACAACAGAATCTGAATCCTGAATGGAATGAACAGTTTTACTTTGAGTGCCATAACTCATCAGATAGAATCAAAGTCCGAGTTTGGTAAGTAACATTTCACATGCATGTTGTAGTTCAATTAAAAGAAACCTTGTTTTTCGGGTGACGCAAACCAATATGAGGAATACAACTACCAAGTCAGTGATCTAGAAAGCCACTTTACCACCTACCCCGAACCGGGTGAGATCAGTTGGCTATCTAGAATTGGGTTTTCTAGTAGATGCATTAGATGGATTATAATGTGATGGTGGATTTGTATTGCTGATAGTATCACCAAAAAAACAAAGGTCGTATGGATCAAACTATGCTTGTTGTGACATACTGGCTTCCAATTGACTTAGAGAAATTATTCCACTTATGATATCGTGGCATATGCCACTGTCTAACACGGTGGCTTCTGTCAGAATGGTAGAATGTGGAGGAAAGGTACCATGATTAGGTCACAAACTATTCAACTTTTAATTATTTTGTGAAATTCTAATTTGGTTTGAAAGGTATTAAAATCACCTTCAAAATAGGGTCAACCATTTCATTTGAGTAACAAATGGCAAAGTTATATGGATGAAAAATTCAACCAAATAATTTATGCCAAAAAATGAGCTCCTATGTTGGAAATTTTTGCACTGTTTTCCATGTTTTGACCCATTTTAAAATCTGGTGAGGCTCCTAATAAAAATGCACCTTTATTTCATAGCATTTGTTTGGCATCATTTGAAAGGTATCGTTTCAAAGAAAATACATATTTTTGGATCCATTGAAGTTGAACAGAATTAAAGTTACAGCTTAAAACCTCCACTGGCACAGTTTTTCAACATGTTTGGCACCATCAAATGTGTCCATTTATGAAATACTCTAACAAAGTGACATCACAGTTACAGTTCTCTGGTAATACCAGTTATATACGAAATGGCTTGCTATTATTAAAAGACACCTGAAAATCAGGAATGCTTTTTCAAAAAATCAGTTGTGACTGTTTCTATAATACAGTAAGGACTAAAGAACATCATGAAAGCTAACATTTTAAATATACAGGATGTCAAAGATGTCATGAAATGTTAACAGCTTTATGCCTAGGTAGGTAAGAATAAAGCATTTTTTGGGATAGCATTAAAATTTGATCAAGGTATTCTAGAGAATATACAAAAGTGGCAATCCATGTATGTAATTGTCTTTCTACTTTGTTTTTAGGGATGAAGATGATGACTTCCGATCCAAGGTGATGCAGAAGTTAAC
>JXSR01S024887.1:24816-35627 GCA_000969725.1 Ophiothrix spiculata
CTTTCTTCAAAATACCTGCAAAGTTTAATTTCAAAAACATAATGGAAAATATGAATACAATCTACATTTTCTAAGAATCATCAGAAAAACGTGTGAATCCATGTATGTAATTGTCTTTCTACTTTGTTTTTAGGGATGAAGATGATGACTTCCGATCCAAGGTGATGCAGAAGTTAACCAGAGAATCTGATGATTTCTTAGGCCAGACCATCATTGAAGTGCGTACACTAAGCGGTGAAATGGATGTGTGGTACAATCTAGGTATGTTTGCATTTGTCTTGTCATTTCCATTGCTTCATGATATATCATTGCTTGAGTCAGTTGATTAGATCAGATAAGAGAGTTTGACACATTCTTAGGCCCTGATATGTCCTGGATTGTTTTTCATAGGGAGTTAGCTGAGGACCATTAGGAACATTCACAAACACTTGTAATGGAGGGAGTCTGATTTTAAAAAAAAATCAGCGTAAACAAAATTCAGGGTCCCTCCCTTTGGGACCTCAAAAATGTTTGGGGCCTTCCTTTTTCTGAGAAAAATAACTGTAAACCCCAAGAAAATCACACAGACACAATTTTTAGGGGTAAAATTAGGGTGATTTTTTTCAGGGCCCCTTTTAAGAGCTCAAAAAATGTTAAAGCCCCCTATTTTGCATCAGGTACCCCCCCCCTTTTACAAGTGGTTGTGAACGGTCCCTTAAGGGCACTGCAGGGCTTGATAGATATATCAATGTAAAACGGCATGATTTTACATGATTTTCACTCATAGTATCTGATGATTTCTTGGGCCAGACCATCATTGAAGATGATGGATGGAACGTCCAAATGGTCAGCCAAACTGGTCCCCCCCCCCCCCCCCCCCTCAACACAACACTGTGAAGTACATACACTCAACTTTGGTAATATTTAGCAATCATAAAAATAAATGATTTTTTTTTTGTCTCTGAACATCTTATTGTGGATAAATCATATTTTCTGTTTGGATTTGAATTTAATTAACATTATGTATTAAATAGATATTTCTGATTAAATCGCATGGCTTAGGCTTGGTTCAGAGTTTTCTTCCTAAATAGAATATTCCATGCCTATTTTGTGCAATATGTATTAATTATTCAATAAAATTTCATCTATGTAATAACAACATTTCATGATATAATATCAGAAGCAGGGAATAAAGTATTCTATACATAGATTTAAAGGGGAGATACCAGGCTTTGTATACCAGCCCGTGTAATGGCGTCGTCAGCCATGGAGCCATAGATTTAAAGGGGAGATACCAGGCTTTGTATACCAGCCCGTGTAATGGCGTCGTCAGCCATGGAGCTCAAATTGGGGGTATTAGGGTCCACTCGGTTCCCGGCAAAATCAACTCCGAGAGCTGAGACTTGGTTATGCGTAGAGATAACCTGCGCAAATAATAATTTACGCGAATGATACGCCAACCTGCACGCAAAGCGTGTGTGCGTGTTTCAATATTCGCGCATTATGGCACGGTGCTATGCCTCATCGGCAAGCTGTTGGTCAAACCCGAATACCCCCAATTTTGTCCCCATGCCGGATAAAAATGGCGTACATGTCTGGTATCTCCGCTTTAAATCTATGATTCTATATGATATCATCAAATCCCTGTTCTAATTTCAAGGTGTATGAGTGTATACGGGGCATAATTTAAACATGGATAGTTGTTGTATTAAATATTTTGGGTGCCTTAAAGTTTAAACCAACCATTTATTTTTGTAGAAAAGAGAACGGACAAGTCAGCAGTGTCAGGAGCTATAAGGTTACACATCAAAGTTGACATCAAGGGTGAAGAGAAGTCTGTAGCACCATACCATGTGCAGTACACTTGCCTCCATGAGGTCGGTCACTTTGTTTGTTTGCTGATGTTTTTGCTTGTTTGTTTGTTTGCAATATTCTCATTTCCATCATCCTGCAAACCCCCAATGTTTCCGAAACGTTTTTAAAAGGTTCTTAATTGGTTAAAATTGGTTTTGTTTTTATCAAACTTTTTTGGAATGTTTTTGAAACGTTTTGAATTGTTAAAAAGATAACTTTGATTTTAAAAAACCTGGAAAATAAAACCAAGTGAAAACCATTCTTAAAGCATGGGTCTGAAAGGTTGTTCTTACATAAATTAAACTTTTTTTAATTAAATGTTTTGCTTTATGTTTAAACATTTTTTGGCGAAAGAAACCGCCACTCTTTCATGTTTTTTGTAATGGTTTCCTGACCAAAAGTCAAATGTTTTTTTAACGTTCAGAAAACATTATTGTGCTAGCTGGGATATGTAACTACCCACCACAGACAAATTGTTAAGCCGGCAAACTTTTTGCACTATAGATAAACATATGCAAAGGCTGTAATTTGGCAAAATAGACTTTTCTGACAATTCAGTATAATAGTGATGCTTTCTTCAAAATACCTGCAAAGTTTAATTTCAAAAACATAATGGAAAATATGAATACAATCTACATTTTCTAAGAATCATCAGAAAAACGTGTGCCTTATATTTGCAATATCTAAGCTTAGCTTCACCTTTCAGTCCCTAACAAACTGTGATGGACCATAACTGCTCATCATTTCACAGACTTCTTGCTGAAAAAGAGAGAAAATTAAGTGATGCCTAGCTGAAGTATTGATGGTTTTCATCGCACATGAAGTTCAACGTAGGTCGGCTTTCAGCTATAGAAATCATGAAAGGTTGTGGAAAAATTGAAGTTGGTGGGACAAGTTTATCATCCCCAAACCTTTTTAAAGCATTTCAGGGATTTTTGCATCGTTTGAAGAGTTGCAGTTATAATGGAAGCAAGCAAATTTTCATTGTCAAGATCAACCTCTATGCATCAAAGTATTTCAATTTTCTACCATTACTAATTATTATTGTCGACAAATGCAAAATACTGCCCCATAAAGCTGAAATCTTATTGATTTATCTCCAACCTATGAAGCAAAAGCAATGCTTTAAAAATGAAACATACCCTTTTTCCTTCCTTATTGCATCAATACACGTTTTAGTGAATAGCTTCATACCCGAAGCGAACATGCAAAACATATTGCACTTTTTGACTTTTTCTCAATATTTGATACTTGACAGTAAAAAATGTATAATAACCTTTTGAGATAAAATTCTGAAATTTTGTCCAATGCACCTTAAGCAATTGTTTTCTTGAAGTTCTCATCTAATATTTACAATATTTAATATATTGATACTTTTTTAACATTATATTGGTAAATAATCACATAGAAATAATCATAATGAACCATCCTGTCTTTTCTTTCGCCTTTGTGGCCATCGCATTGTGAAATGAAAGGACAGTATATTAAATTTATGATTTCGTGTAAATTTATCATGTGTTATTTATGTAGATATTCGGAGTCTGACAGGCTTAATGCTTATTTCCCAGTCCTCCTCCACAATGTTTAATAATATAAAGTTGATTGTACTATTTTTGATATGTTACTGTAATTTTACATATGTGGAGTAGAAATAAATTCTTATGTCTTATGTCTTAATATGTCCATGTTATTTTGTGTTGTAGAATCTGTTCCACTTCCTGAGTGAGAAGGAAGGTGGTAATGTCAAGCTACCTCAGGCACGAGGCGACGAGGCGTGGAAGGTCTACTTTGAGGATACTGCCCAAGAGATCGTAGATGAATTTGCCATGCGATATGGAATAGAGTCTATATACCAAGCTATGACGTAAGTCCATTGTCATATATAATAGTAAGAGATTTTGTTGTGAGGTTCAATGCCTAGAGTTCTATAATACAGATGATTTTTAAGTTACCAGTCTTTATACCAAAACCTAGCTACCGGTTCTCTTCATCAAAATAAGTCTCAATTTTGTTGTCCTAAATTCCTTTGTAATAGCACCTTTTAATTACACAATATAACTGCGTTCCATCTTTTTGAGGTCATTTTTTTTTAAATGGGAGGCGGTTGTTTTAGGCCGAGGTACTTTTCTGAGAGAGCGTAAATCCTGAAGAAAAGTGCTGAGGCTCAAGCAAACACCAACAATTTTACACAATGACCAAAATAAAGGATGGTGCAAAGTTATTATTGTCATTAATAACCGTAATTTTTTTATTTAAATTATTACAATTTTGACTACTTTTGTAAAAACCAGGTGAAAATCATAGTTTAAGTTCGAATGTTACTGCTTCTGTGTTGTGTTTAGTCAGACGCGACCTCCGCGATATCCTTGCATAAGCGGAGATTGGTAGAGGGGAGAGTAGTTAGAGCGTTGGACTCGTAATCACATGAACTACATCTGTCGTGGGGTCGAGCCCTGGTCCCGGCACGTCTCCTTGTTTCCCTAAGCAAGAAACTTTACTCTACTTGCTTCGTGCTTCGGAGGGCACGTAAAGCCTTCGGTCCCTTCTGAAGTGTTCCTGACACACTGTAAGATGTAAAAGAACATCACGGGCTAGGCTACGGCCGTTCAAAATTAGAGTAGGGGAACCTTCCTCGGCAACCGTGACTGTATGTCAAAATATGTCATCAACTCTAGGACCAAAGTATCGGCATTTACGTCCAAAATATGGATCCTGCTGATTATCAACGTAGAAGTAGAAGTGTATTGTTGTGTTTAAAGCATACTTGCAAATAATCGCGAGCTCTGCATGCATGCAAGCAGGTCATTGTTAGAAGTTCCTGATAATGATGAAGCAGTTGTTTGAATAATAGAAGAACAATCAAGTTCATATGTATATGTATATTTGTCATTTCAATTGATTTCAGCTTTTTGCGCAATACCACCAGGGACTCAATAGAGTGTATGAACAAAATATTTTTACCATTTCAAATTCATGATTGGTGCTTTTGATCATGTTCAATATTGCATTACTCATAACTTCCCATGTCCCTGTTTTTTCCTGCAGACATTTCTCATGTTTATCTTCCAAATATATGTGTCAGGGTGTGCCGGCAGTGATGAGTACATTACTAGCCAACATCAACGCATTCTATGCCCACACTACGGCCTCAACAGCTCAAGTATCCGCCAGTGATAGATTTGCTGCATCCAACTTCGGGGTAAGTTTTCTATCCTGATATTATTGATTCTTTTTAAAATGGACAGTTCGTCATGTGAGTGCAAGAAAGTCGTATTTGCAATGGCTGCCCTAAGTTATATTTGTTTTACACCTTGTCACAAGAATGAGAAAGATCCCTCAAAATGGTCCTGTCTTATGTCAGTGGTTCTTTAAATGGTTCTTCAGGTAACACTGTCACCTGAAGAACCATTTCAAGAACCACTGATCCAAGACTGAAGGTCATGCAGTGTGCAATCCAAATTTATAACGTAAGGCAGCTATTGCAGATACGACTTTCTTGCACTCACATGACGACTGTTCAAATTTCTGTTTTTAATAGAATTTAGAATTTATAGAAAGTAAGTGCTTACTTTTTTAGATCTGAAGCAAATAGATAACTTTTTTTTCAATCTGGATTAACACTTTTATGATCTTTGTGGTCTCTTGGTATTATGCTATTTTATTTTTGGAACGTGCTCCTAAAAACAACAAGTTATAATTTGGATTTTAATCAGAGATCTTTAAGTCGAAATATGTATATGTGAATATCTATTGATTTTTTAGTTCTGCCATTAACAGAGAACTTTAATAAGTTCCAGCCTTGAAGTTATGCTATGATTTTGTATCAGAAAATGCATTGTGTTGTTGGTGCCTCATAAATGGAAATTAACATTTGTGGTCTAGAGGTAAAACCCCCAATTGAATAATAAATGCTCAATGATTTGTAATTCTATGTGGCCTCAGCACACTTTACAGGTGTACGCTGACCATTGTGGCCCAAGGAAGCTCCATACCACAGCAAGCATCATTTCAGCAACCTCTTGATCAGCCCACATATGAAGAGTTTGTTTCCAAAAGGGCCTAAATCCACTTTTGGTCAAAATTGAGTTATTGGTACCATAGTGTAGTACTATAGTAGTAGTTTAATGGAACCAAGCAATTTTGCTTTCATAGAGTTTACCAGTACACAAAAATCTGTGTTTGTTTCCAAAAGGGCCTAAATCCACTTCAGTTTGTTTCCAAAAGGGCCTAAATCCATTTTAGGGTGTAAACAATCCTCTCAATAAAAAATAAGCAATAAAGTTTTGATTTCCATAAATGATGTCACTGTAGTGAGAGGACCTATCCCTAACTTGTGAAGCAGTAAAAACTCAAAAATAAATTAAAGATGACAAGAAATTATCCGTTTGCTGATTTTCAGATGGATTTAAGCCCTTTTGGAAATAAACTCTAAATGAAGAAAGCATCCCCTAAAAGAACAAAAATCAACTTTGGGTAAAAATTTAGTTATTGGTGCCATAATGCAGTACTATAGTAGTAATTTCATGAAACCAAACTATTTTTCCCAGAACTTGCTTTAATTTAGCTTGCCAGTGCACAAAAATCTCAGTTTGTTTCCAAAAGGACCTAAATCTATAGTTTATTTACAAAAGGGCCTAAATCCACTTCATAGTGAAAATAAAACTCTCTATAAAAAATATATTATAAAGCTCTGATTTCCATGAGTGGGTTCAGTTTTGTCAGTGTGCTAACGCCTAACATTTAATGCAGTAAAAACTTGAAATGATTTTACCGTAACAAGGAATAAGTTTTTGCTGATTTTCTCAGAACTATGAAAAGTGGACTTCGGCCCTTTTGGAAACAAACTCTTCATATGCACCATCGCTGCCTGGATCACTGTATATCTGTCTTACAACAGGAAACCGGTATCAACAAATAAATTTGGCTAAAAACTCATTGTTTTTGTAATATTTTTACTTTGCAGAAAGATAAATTTGTGAAGCTGTTGGACCAACTACACAACTCACTACGGATAGATCTTTCATCATATAGGGTAGGTTACAATTAATTTAGTCACCATGTATATTGTCCTCTTAACCCTAACCGTACAAAATCACAAAAAATCACAATCCACGTAGGTAGGAAAATCGCCTAAGTCCAAATACGTCATAGACTGGAGTTAGCAATGGTCACGAAATCGCTGCCATGGCAGCGCGTGCTTGGTGGCTTGACATAGTGACAGTTGGGTTGGGAAGCAAGAGGTCTCGGGTTCGATTCCAGGTTGAAACCCGCCATTTTTAACGTGCATATTTCCGAGGAGATAGTTTTTAAACGGAGAATTGCTCAGTAAGGTTAGGGTTAGTGAAGCATACATATGGGTCTACACTAACCCTAACCGTACAAAATCACAAAAAATCACAATCCATGTAGGTAGGAAAATCGCCTAAGTCCAAATACATCATAGACCGGAGTTAGCAATGGTCAAGAAATCGCTGCCATGGCAGCGCGTGCTCGGTGGCTTGACATAGTGACAGTTGGGTTGGGAAGCGAGAGGTCCCGGGTTCGATTCCAGGTGGAAACCCGGCATTTTTAAGGTGCAGATTTCCGAGGAGATAGTTTTTAAACGGAGAATTGCTCAGTACGGTTAGGGTTAATAGAAACATCTTGTGGCTTGAATTTAAGTGATATAAACAGTGATTAGTATTATTTGTGTTGATAAAATTGTTTCGTGATAAACATTATTTGACCTAACATGGCACAATCAAGGGATTTATAATTTAGAGGCATGCCATGTTCTCCAAGACCTTTAATAATGCCAACTTGCGATTTGTGCTTGAACATTTATTTTGCATTGTCTTGGTATCAGCAAGCAAGTCCACATTGCAGTCTGGTGACTTACTATGGTTTCCTACAGCTTGGTCCCCAAATTTTGGCCATTTTATCAATTGTGGTTTCATACAACTTGAATACAAAAGTGTTTTTGCTTTTTTTAACATAGTAGTCAAAAAATAAGCAATTTTTGCTTCTTGTTCATCAAGAATAATGTTACTCATGTCGTCTTGTTTATTGTAGAATAACTTCCCCCATAACAGTCCAGAGAAGCTGGCAGATTTGAAGGCCATGGTAGATCTCCTAACTAGTATCACATTCTTCAGAATGAAGGTAAGGCTGCCTAGATTGTATCAAATTCATGCAAAGTTATATGGAAATGTAACAGAGTAATAATGATAGTAATCTTTAACTAAAACAAGCGGGGGGGGGGGGGGGGGGGGGTGTCTCTGAAAATGTTGGAGTGCGTAAATTATTGGGGGAATTTGAATTTTGCTAAATTTTTGGATCAATTACTTAATGATCAGTATTGGATGCATTTATCTGTGCTAACACCCTACAATCGCTGTACCAAAATATGTGAAAAGGCACCCCAAAATTCAGTAATATATGTATGTGGCACGCCAATGAAACAAGCATTGTACAACTGAATATTACAGTCCTCTTCCGTGTCATGCCATGGAATGATTTGTTCATTTCATTTCACTTTATTTAGGATAACCAAGGAGAAAAACACAAAAAGTACACATACAAGTGCACTTATTTCCATTGTGGTCCTTGCTTTGAAGAATCCATTCCAGTATTTCATATATTCATAACAAGGCTTTGAGAAAGACATACATCTATAGAAATATTTTTAAAATACATAAACTCTGAAATGAGAATTCCCATATGTCTGTCTGTAACATTAAACAACACTATATGTAGCACACCCCAAATGGATATTTTAATATTTTGACACATCATTGAAGTCTTACAACCAACACTCCCAATTGCTTATTGTTTATTGAAAGCTTTGTTCACACCCAAAAATGGATTTAGGCCCTTTTGGAAACAAACTGTTGTGGATTTTGGCCCTTTTTGGAAACAAACAAAGATTTTTGTGTACTGGTAGACTCAATGAAAGCAACTTTTGGGAAAAATGGCTTGGTTCCATTAAACTTCTACTATAGTACTACACTATGGTACCAATAAATAAATTTTGACCAAAAGTGGATTTAGGCCCTTTTGGAAACAAGCTCTTCAATTCTTTTTTTCCATTTGCTGTATTGAGATCTTTTTAAGTATAATTTTGTTAAACTTTTGATTATTTTAGGTGCAAGAACTGGCCAGCCCACCTCGTGCAGCAACAGTGGTCAAGGATTGCGTCAAAGCATGTCTCAAATCAACGTACGAATATATCTATGAGAACTGCTATGAACTTTATAATCGGGAATTCCAACCCGATCCATCAGAACAGAGTGAGAAGCAGGACGAGGAAAAAGGTCCTGCTCGGAGCTTGGATTACTGGACTAAGCTGATTTCTCTCATTGTATCAGTGATTGAGGAAGATAAATCTACATACACAACGGTGCTAAACCAGTAAGTGGATATGCCCAGGGGGGGGGGGGTCCTTAGTACAAAAGTGATCACGGGGATGTGCCACAAACTTGGGTAGCAAAATCAGGCTGCCTGGTATACCAATGGGTCCTTTATCTTTGCAAAATGTGGTATTTTGACGGGTCTGTTTTTCAAAATTTTCTAAAATTTACGCCATAAATTTAAAACAAAAATCAAGTAATTTGCGCCAAATTAGAGTAAATTTTCGGAGAAAATTTCAATTTTTGCATAACTTTTGACTCAAAATTTGGGGAATTTGGTATATGGATGGGTCCCTTTTTTCTTGAAAATTGGTTTATGCATGGGTGGTACTTCAAATTTCCCAGCGGCACACCCCTACCAAAACCAAACTTGAGTACCCCCCGGGTGGATAAGCCTCATGTTGCCATTTTGGTATGCAGGAATCAAGGATTTTTTGTGGAGACATTTAAAATAGTCAAGTTTACAAATGACTGGGTGTTTTTCTCCTAGGAACAATGCAATCAAACCATGCCCAGTGTAATGTAATTTTTAAGGCGTAGGTTAAATTAGAATAGGGGTACACTTCAATAGATCTTTTCTTTCCATGTATAATAATTGTATTCCATATTTTAGCCCTTAATGCCCAGTTTTGGTTGCAGTGTAACCGTTAGGACTTTGATTGAATACAAATGGGAGCTAAGGCAATTGTAATATTTGTGTGTAAGGGTTGGGTGTGTGTAGGGGGTGTTTGATTTACACCCCAAAATTTACTCATGGGATGTGTGCAATAAACATTTCAACCAATCAAAATATCCAGAAACAATATTTTGTACACATTACTTCCTCCAAACTATGACTCCTGTAGCTTCTTTTCTTTTTGAGTTACATTTGCCCTCTTTTATTTGAAGAAGAAGATCTAGTTCCATTTCCATAGCAGCCAGAAAAAATAAAAAGCATTTTAACATCCAAGAGCCACAGTATGATATGCAACACATACAATTCCATAAAGTTGTGAAAAGAGCTATCAAAGTGTACCCCCCAATGGACGCCACCTTCCTTAAATCACTGCTTTATCCTAAATGTTACTTATTCCTTATATGATGCCAATACTATGTGAATCTTGGAGTATGCAACAAGCAGCCGATTAACGCACATAAACCAATATGACCATTCGGGGAAGTAAATTTGTCCGTACTTTTTTAATCATAACCACGCAATAAATCTTGCTGAATATTCAAATGAAATTATTTTCAATGTTTGTCCATGTGGTAGCAACAAAATTAGATAAAAATAATACCAAAGTCATGAATGATTCAAAAACACAATGAGTTGGTCTTAATCAATCATTACTAGTCTCTTACACAATACAAAACCACCAGTTCATAATGTTGAAGAATACAAGGGATATGCTATGGATCTCATAGCAGAGTCTGATTGCCTGTTGCATACTTCAAGGTTTATAGAGTATAGCTGTTAAATTGAATAAATTGAAACTGCTTGGAGCTTTTGTAAGTGAATTTATTCAAGTTCAAGAAGAGTTGTTTATTTGTCAAACCATCTCAACCAATACAGTCAAAATGTTGTAATCTTACATGAATGGCAGAAATTTT
>JXSR01S024887.1:38746-49647 GCA_000969725.1 Ophiothrix spiculata
GTTCATTGAACATTGAAAATTGCATGCAGAAAGTGAGTGCAAACAATTATTCTGAATTTTTACTCTATGCAACAAATCTTTCTGCAGTTGTTATCAACTGCTTCTCAGAGGGAACACCCTAACTTATAGTGCATGTAAGGGAAAGGAGAAATACGCATCGTATGCTAGAACATTAATAACAATAAGACAAATCACAAACAGGCCAGGATTTCATTTTATTTGAAAAAATCCTGGCCGAACAGGGACTCGAACTCCGGACCTCTCGCTTGTCATGCGAGCGCTCTAACCACTGAGCTACCCGGCCTCTCAGATAAACTGAGAGTTTGACAAACACGAGGTCCGGGGTTCGAGTCCCTGTTCGGCCAGGATTTTTTCAAATAAAATGAAATCCTGGCCTGTTTGTGATTTGTCTTATTGTTATTAATGTTCTAGCGTACGATGCGTATTTCTCCTTTCCCTTATTTGATTATGTACTAGAAATACGGTAGCATCAGTTCTGGTCTCGTATGCTAGTGTGTATTGTTATAGCTTTATATCCTTGTACCCATGTTCAGTTCGTCTATCTTCCAACTTTAGATATAATAGTGCATGCATATAACTTCTAGGAAGAAGCCAATTAATTTCTGGGAACCGTCACAAAGTATTTATCAATAGATGGGATATACGTAAAGAGTGCATACGAGATGACATTTGAAAACAAGCATTGGTCAATGGCCTCAAATCTATGGTTTATCAACTTACATATCGGCATGGCCAAAATATAATTAATTTATTGAAAAAAATCACCTGTTACCTTATCTATTTTACCCTAACCTCACCCATTCAGCTTCACACAAAATACAATAGCACAAGAAACATCAAATAGACTGCTTTATCACCCACATAGCCAGGATTGCGTACCCCCGGGGTGCGGAATAAAAGCTAGTCCAGGATGGGTCCAGGGGGTGCCATATATCAGACGGGATGCCAATTATTAGCAGTAATTAGGACTACTGCACCCTTTTTTTGTTGTTTTCCAATTGTTTTTATTTCTTTTTTCTTTATTCCATTTTATTTGTTGTAGACCCCCGGGTGAGCGCGCGCCCCTTCCGTACCCTCCTGGCTACGCCAATGGTTATATATGGTCGGTTACGCAGAAATGCCTGTATTTGTGGTACTTTCAAGATGCATTATGGGACGCATACGAAAGTTGTCTATTGTTTAGAGAACTCGAAAAGTTAATTTTGTGGAGAACAATGATAAACTTCTATGTGACCATTCGAGGCAATTTAGCACCCATAATTAAGTCTGCAAATTGTTATTATGGGACGCAGGGCAAAATATGTGTCATAGTTATATTCTGATCAAATTGAAATTTTTAGGGATTTGAAATGGTCATACCTTTCTCAGAGCCTTACTATTTCTACAGAGCTCTAAAACACACCATTTCATTTCTGTGGAAACAGCCATGCATCACCTTTTTTGTTCAACGCCACCTACTAGGAGCAGGTTATTTGGCATTTGAAGCGCTAAGTACAAGTTGTCTACCTTGGACAAAATTGAGATTTTTGTGTTACTTGTAAGAGGACAAAATATGCTTTAAAATGATACATTGCTTGTGAAAATTGAAGTTTTAGTTTCGAAGTTATGATGAATAAAGACGGTTGTTTTCTTATTATTTTCTTTATAATTTACAAGCTTAATTGGCCTGTTCTCGAAACTTGCTTGGCTGACAACTTGTACCTTTTGATGTAACGCGTCACATATGTAAAAATTGAAAAATTAATGGAGCAAATACAAGCACATGGAAGACAGCAGTTCAATAGAAAACTGACCATAGGTGGAAACCAGCAGTTTATACTCTTCTTGCTCTCCCTACAGTTGCAGTAGTTTTGTTTGTTTAATTGATTGATTGTGAGTGAGTGATGATTAATTGATGACATTTCCTTATGATTTTTGTTTTATAGAACATGACACAGTAAGAACTAGTGCGGAATACATGAATCTCCACTTCAAGGTGAAATGGATGTATAATAAATATATAGAAGATCTTCCTGATTATAAGGAATCCACGCCAGAATACCCTGCGTAAGTCATAGATTAAAGAGTAATAATAATAAGGTTACACTGCTGACTGGGTCAGAGTGTTTACTCAGTGAAAATGGGGTCTTGACTGTGCACTGTGATCATTGTGTGTACACGGCACAACAGGTGTATTATGTGTTATGTATATGGCTCGTGCATATGGCGCGCATACTTTGGGCTCCTGGCAGCTTAATTGTGTGGTCTAGTGGAACAGCGCAGGACTCCTAATCAGTAGGTTGTGAGTTTGTGCCCCAGTACGGCCACTGGGTTATGTCCTTGAGCAGAGCATTATTGGGAAGCTGTTATGGGAAACATTACATATGTAAATGCAGAAAGGGCCCGATTGGTCAGCAACTCCTAGTTGATTGTGATGGTTTCCTGACAGCAGCATAATAGTAGGCAGCAGTGCTTTGAAACCAATGTATAAGGCACTCTATCAATGCTGTGTATTATTAATAATATTATTAATGACAAACTTAACCAAACCTGAATCACAAAAAAAAAAAGTTTGTGAACCTATACTTGAAGCGTTGGTGATAAAGTTACCCAATATGATCAACAAATTACCCGGTTTATTATCCTTTTGTGACAGCTACACAGTGATATCTTCTATCAAAAATTATCACTTCAGTGTGACCTCATCTTGGACAGAATATTACTTGAGGAAATTCATAGATACTAATTATGCCATCTGTCCTCTCTTGCCTCTTGCAGATGGTTTGAGCCTTTCGTCATGCATTGGTTAGCTGAAAACGAGAGGCTTTCAATGGATTTCGTCCATGCAGCAGTTGACAGGGACGAGCAGGATGGATTTGGCAAGAGCTCTGAGCATGCCAAATTCTCGTGCTCAGTAGTGGATGTTTTCACTCAGATTAACCAGAGATTTACCATCATCAAGAGACTAGAATGTCCTGATCCTGAGATTGTCAACAGATACATGAGGAGATTTTCTATGGTAAGTTTTTGACAAATCTGTACCGGGAGGGGGGGGGGGTTCAAACAATTTCTGTATGTGTATGTGCTTGCCGAAATGAAAATACGATCCATCTCTACCTATTTTTGACTAAAAAACCCCCAAAAACACCCATTTGTATACCAATTTTGACCAAAAAAAACCCCAATTGTACTCAGTGTTTGAGAAAATTTCTTTAAAAACACCAATTTTTTTCGAATCGGGGGCATTCATCTGCAGAGAAAACTACCCCATCTCTGTACAGAAATCTATGAAAAAATACCTCAAAAGCTAACCACATATACCATGTTAATTTAAGTACCTCCTCCCACTTAGGATCTGCACCATATTTCACCCTTTGGACCCAAAGCAAACTTTTTTTGGATCCAACAGATATGCAATTACACCTGGCCCTGGCTTCATAGTGTCTATAATTTGTTTTTGTGTGTAGATGCGCAGATGACCATCTCTTTACATCTCAGACTTCTCAAGATATAGAATTTATTGCATAATTGTCCTAGTGAATAAAAGTGAAATGCTGAATTTGATCTAACAGTTATTAAGACAAGTTTAAGGGCTTGAATAAGATGGAATTAAGACAGACAGACAGTTTAAGGGTTTGAATAAGATATTGAATTTATACCTTAATGGAGAAAGTGTCTATACTCATCGGACAAAATTAACTCATATTTACGACAACCAGTTGGTTTCATTTTATTGTGTGATATCATTCTGTACAGTATTTCTTGCTCAGTGTTTGTAGGATGCTGATGATTTAGAATTTCTGCCACTACTGACCAGAAGACACTTTAATCATCTGAGCGTGGCCTAGCAGTTAGAGCACGGGTCTCGTAGTACAGAGATTGGGGGTTCTAGCCCCGGGCCGGGCGGTTTTCGTCTCCTTGTTTCCTTGGGCAAGAAACTTTACTCTACTTGCTCCGTGGTCAGACAGCCACGTAAAGCTGTGGGTCCCCTGTACAAATAGAATCCTTCATGGGGTATGCATGTTATGCAAGTACTTGTATCATTGATTGATTGATTGATTGATCTCTTATATACATCTTACTCTTTGCAGACTATCAACAAGGTGCTCTTGGCTTATGCAGACCGTATTGTAGAAAAGTTTGCCAAATATTGCAGTGATAAATCAATCGTAAGTTCATAATCAGTGTAAGCTTTTAAAAGAAGAAAAAATGGAAAATACCTTTATATGTCATTTGCGATTCTTAGCCAACCAGATTCTTGCAGATAGCAAAGAAACATTAAAATATAATGTATTCATAGGATTTTAAAACTATGATTGGCGTCATCTAGATGCTACTTTTTATAAAATTTATGTTTGAGTGCATATTTTCAATTTTTACACATTGTGGTAAGATGCAATGCATCATGGGCAAAAATCGGTAGTACCGCCAATTTAATCCCCATTAAGAAAATAAGACTATTGCTGATTTTGGCATCTCCAATCTAAATCTATGCACAATATCATTTATTTGACCAAGTAAACTTTTAGGTACCATCCAAAATTTTAGAGTAAGGGGTTAGGGTATGTTTAGGGTAATGGTTGGTTCTTGGTTATAGTGAGTTAGGGTAGGATCACAGTTTAGTGAGAGTTGGGTCGCTGTTTAGTGAGTTAGGGTTCGAGTCATGGTTAGGGTTAAGTTTTTGATGTGACCTAAAGTATACTTTTCCATTTATTTTGATTACTTAGTCACTACAAGCTTGCATCTTGATGAATAACATCCAACAACTACGTATTCAGCTTGAGAAAGTCTTCGAGTCCATGGGAGGAGAGAAATTAGATGAGGAAGCAGCCGATATACTCAAGAAATTACAGGGAAGCCTTAATGAAGTACTAGACCAACTCAGTAAAATATTCTCCAAGAGGTAAGCTCCACTCCAGGTATTTTTATCTCAAATTTTATTACATTTTTTAATGATTTGAATGTTTGGGAGCCTGATTAACATGATTCTGTACACGTCAAAGTAACATTCCTGATCAAATTAGGAATTCAACCTCTTGATTTGATTTTTTGATTTTTAACTGTGTTAAACTTCATTGTCCTATAGCACGAAATATACTATGCTGATGTTAAGGTACCTATAAATATGACGAGCCATATATAATAGACCTCTTTAATATTGAATCTGCCCATCAGAGAATTAACACAGGTGACCACAGCTTTTGACTTATTTTGTTTGCAGTATGACCAAGAGGCTTCAGGAGAGCATTCATCATATGAATAATGCCTTAGCAGAAATCAAAGGTGGGGGAAACATAGCCTTAGGTCAGCCCACCCAGAAAGCTTATGTAGAACAGGAAGCTGATGCAGTCCTCAAACCACTTATGGATGTCATGGATGAAAAGTAAGTTGATTGTAGGCAGGGTGGAAGTCCGGGTTGAAGGGTGAAGAAGCCTCATGTAAATAATGGCGTACAAATATCAAAGGTGGGGGAAACATAGCCTTAGGTCAGCCCACCCAGAAAGCTTACATAGAACAGAAAGCTGATGTGGTCCTCAAACCACTTATGGATGTCATGGATGAAAAGTAAGTTGATTGTAGGGCAGGGTGGGAGTCAGGGGTTGAAGGGTGAAGAAGAGGAGACCCATGGAAGGCCAGAATTTGATTTAGACAGGGTTACTTTAAAATCTCAATATAGTGCACCTTTTCCCAGTTGCCATTTTGTCCCATATTTTTTATATGGTTTAAAAGATATGAAATTGATTGCCTGTGTCTGATATATAACGAATGTGACTTTCATTTTAGCATCTGATTAGTGATGTAGACTTGTTGGTATTGTGGTAAGGAACACGTTTATGAGCAAAACATGAGGTGCACTATATCGAGATTTTAAAGTATGTTGCCAGGCTTTGTTTTTTTAAACTTGTGTTTAAGAAACTAGTAGCAATGTTTAGGAATGTTCACAAAATATAGATCCAACTTTTCAAACATTTAAGGTGTGTGATCATTTTTAACCATGATTTTGCAGGATTTTTAAAATGTGAACATTTGGGTATTTTGATCCCAAAATGGGGGCCATGCTAAGGCATTTTTGTGAAAAATCACCCATTTGGGAAGGTATGCATTTAAATATATAAGCTCTGACCCCACCACAACCTGGGTTGCAATCTTGTATAAAGATCAAATCTAAATGCAAATACTTTATAAACCTTGAAGTAT
This sequence comes from Ophiothrix spiculata, assembly GCA_000969725.1. Taxonomy (NCBI): domain Eukaryota; kingdom Metazoa; phylum Echinodermata; class Ophiuroidea; order Amphilepidida; family Ophiotrichidae; genus Ophiothrix; species Ophiothrix spiculata. Next base: position 44,945 of record JXSR01S024887.1, read on the forward strand.
GCAAGAAGCAGCCGATTAACTAGTATACAGGGAAGAAAGTTAGTCTGTATTTCTCGAATCTTAACAATGTACAATATCTTGCTGAATATTCAAATGAACTTTTGTTCAATGTTTCTCCATGTGGTAGCAACAAAATTAATCAAAAATGATACTTAAATCATGAACGATTCCTGTACACAAATATTAATACGCAGTGATTTGGTTTTAATCAATTCTAATCAATCATTACTAGTCTCTTACACAATACAAAACCAACAATTGACAATGTTGTAGAATAAATTAAGATACCGTATCCACTCGTCCAATTCAACTACTCATTTTCTGAATTTAGATCACGTTACAGTTGAGCGCTTTCATACTAGCGTGCAAAAAATTGTTAAAATAATTTAAATGAAGTTTCGGTCATAGAGTATGACTATTTGTCAAACTTTTGGAATTGGGGATTATGTAAATTTAAGGAGATTGTCAGATGGAAAATAGTTGAATTAGACGAATGAATAGGGTATGTGCTATGGATCTCGTAACAGAGGCTACACACTTCAAGGTTTATAGAGTATAGTGAGCATGCATCTTTGGGTTTCATGTTGGTCACCTCACTGAACTTGTGTTTTCTTAAATTTTGACAAATACTATTACCAACTGCATGTTTTACCTTTGTTTCTCTTTGCAGCTTGACTGAATTAAATGATAATTGTGAGAAGACGGTGCTGAAGAGAATCCTGAAAGAAATGTGGAAGATAGTGATTAGTACCATCGAAAAAGTTGTCGTTTTACCTCCTATGAATGATATGTCTGTAAGTACTGCAGTAATGCTTGTATTCTGTTGATCAGGGTTGTTTAAGGTGTCTGGACCATGATAAATCTGCTAGTAAAAATTTGCTTGAAAAAATAAATAGATCGTGGTGGTTACGTACAATCTATTTTTCACGAAACACTATATGCGTATACTGTCCAAGTGTGTTGCTGTACTTGTGAAATCCAATCAAATGTGTATCAGACCAGTAGGTCTACACGTGGACCAGACACCACTCTTATGATATTTTGACCTAATAGACTCTTTTTCCACAGATAAATTTGTAAGACATGTTTGTTGCTACTTTAAAGAAAAGAGTTATGACATATTAGGTGATTTAATGATATTTATTCAAATCACTTGCAATTTACAAACATGTGTAAAATGTATATTGTCATTTACTAAGAAAATAAAGGTATTGCTTTTAACAAACAAAGTGCAAATTAGCTGCAAAATGAGATTTTGAGGACTCAAACCATTCACTTTAATAGTCTTTTCCTTACGGGGAATAACTTTAAAACAGCCACATTCAACCGATTCAGTGCCAGAATGCTATTTTGTGATGTGTTGCCAACAGACAGACAGAAAAGAATCCAATTTAGCACTGGGACCCCAGGATTTGGAGGGACCCTTGTTTTACAGCATCGATGTGGTGGCAAATTTTATATAAGATGTTGATACACATATATGGAATCATCAATAATTATATAAAAATAGTTTTGAAGATTTGTATTTGAACTGAAAAACTGTATCAAGAATGCCAGGTGTCTCGCACATATACTAATAAGTAGTTAGCACATCCTGACATTGGTGATGGGATCTTTATTTATTTTGCTTCTCAACCTCCTTTGGTTATGGGCTACATTGTAAAGAGAAGTTACAAAAAAGGGTGGAGACTAAAAAGTCCATATGCACAAGAGGTTTAAGGTTTAGACCGGGTTTAAAGTTAGAGCGGGTCTAAGTCGAAATTACTACTGACATAAAAGGACCTTTGGTTGCATTTTTAAAGTGCAACAACTTTCAAAATTAAAGATTCAACTATAAATCTTACAAACATCACAAATTATGACAATATTGGCCAAGGAAAAAATATTTAGCTGTGATACAAAAATTGACTTAAATGGCCTTACTTTACAACTCTTTTGAACATATGGACAAAAAAAAGATCTTATTTTGGTAAAGAGTTTAAAGATTTAGGGCTTCCTTTTTTTTTTGAGGGGGACTTGGTAAAATATGGAATGTTTCTCAACCTCCTTTGGTTATGGGCTTCAAATTTTAGTATATTGTGGGCTTCACATTCAGCTTTATTTTGGAGGTATTCCCTTTTGGAAACAAACTCTTCATTAATTACACCCCATTAATTTCTTCACCTACTGATCATCTTATACCCCATTCTATCTGCTTGCCATGGATATCACCCACCCACTCAACCACCTATTTCTATACAACACCATCACATACCAGATGAGTTCTATATTAGCATCACTAAATCCTGCATTGGCTAAACTCCATCAGCACACGGCAGGGGCTGATAAACAGGTAAACTATTGTGTGTCAGTATCGAGTCTTGGTTGAAGTCTACACAGCATGATGTAAATATTGGTGTCATAGTATTTCACAAGTCTGTATTATTTTACTTTGATTTTAAATAATTGTACTGAGTTTATTTTTTTCTGTAGAAAATAATTTGCATGTATAGAATATTGTACAAAATAGTGTGATATTTTTTTTATTTTTCTTTACTTAAGAAGTAGAAATTCTTTTCAAAATAGTTGTTATGAAGTCTGTTGAATGATTATTTTGTCCAAAAAGAAATTAAAATTGAGAATTAGCTCTCATCACCACCTTGTTGTCACTGGAGCAGAGTTATTGAACCTTCTGATTTGCTCAGAAACTTGTCCGATTGCTTAGCAGATTGTGCAAATCTACACTTGACGCATAGACTGCATGCGTGTGTCCGCATGTTCAGCGGTGTCTCTTGCTCTAAGCTAGATACGCCAATTTTCCTGCAATTCCGTTTCATACATGCAGTCACAAAGTGTGACATGCGTGGTCATAAAATGCCAGAGGTACAATAACCTGCCCTCCATGAGCAACAATTCATTTGGCTGCCATTCTATAGGATTTACATGGTGCTCAAATCAAAATGACGATAAGCGCAATTCTCTTTTATAATTTCTTTGATTTTATCAAATATTTTGATGTTAGGTACTCTTTTTGAATGACGTTGTGTCATATTGATATTTCAATTATATCATAATATCACAATACGTAGACAAGCTAACTCAATCAAGAAGGTGTTCCCTTGCAATGCAGAAGGTCCCCTGGTTCAAGTCTTAATGGTGCAAAAGTTGATGCAGTGGCCCAAGATACTCTTGGACAAGGAGCTAACTGCTATCTGGTAGAATAACAGTTGCTGATCCTGGCTGCAATAGCAGTTGGGCATTTCTACTAAGAACTTTATCAAACTTTTCACTTTTGTTAAAAACACTCATGTCATTTTATGATCGATTTGTAATTTATGTGATGTAATATATTATCCTTGAATTACCGTAAGTATTATATGCCAAAGTCTATTAAGTTATCACATTTTAAACTGTATGAAGAACATTTGATTATTTTTTTTTTAGGGGGTGGGGGTAGGGAGCTGAAAAAGCAACATCAGTGCACATTTTATAAACCTATCTTTCACCTACAATGTATACTCTTAATCTTTTTGTATTGCATTCATTTCAACAAGGGCCTTTCCCATAAGTTTCTTGTTTTTAAACTTTTTCACTTATATCATTAACATGGTTACTGGTGAGTGTATAGCAACAGAGTGTGTGATTCATAAAGTGAGCAAAGTAGTCTTTTAATTTCAATATATTGATTCCAATAATGACACCAGTTTATTATCTGATTTCGTATCCATGCAACCCCTGGTATACGTCAGGTATTTACAAGGTTTGCCAATGTAAGACCTATCTTTCACCTACAATGTATACTCTTAATCTTTTTGTATTGCATTCATTTCAACAAGCGCCTTTCCCATAAGTTTCTTGTTTTAAAACCTTTTCACTTACATCATTAACATGGTTACTGGTGAGTGTATAGCAACAGAGTGTGTGATTCATAAAGTGAGCAAAGTAGTCTTTTAATTTCAATATATTGATTCCAATAATGACACCAGTTTATTATCTGATTTCGTATCCATGCAACCCCTGGTATACGTCAGGTATTTACAAGGTTTGCCAATGTAAGTAAGAAGTCTATCGTAGAAGCTCTTACTACTAAAGAAACCTCCCCTGAGAATGTTCAGGAGCCCTCACACCACCAGGTAAGAAGGAGTCGAACCTGTCACCTTGCTTGATTTGTTGTGAACCTACCCAGCAGTAGTTGTCCACACAGATGTGATGTGAAATTAGTCCACTATCCACTATGTGTCATTGCTCTACTATCCTCTGTTGATCACAAAAGGTCATGTGAGTGCAAGAAAGTCGTATCTGCAATGGTTGCTGTTTTTTCATAAATTTGCATTACACACTAGAATATCTACCGATAGTATAGCAAAGTATAGCGGCTTTCCTAATTTGCACTTGAAAAGTCCTGGAGACCTCCCGGAGATTTTGAGGTTTCCCGGAACATAACTGATCCAGGATAGGAGATCTCCTGGAACCCTTTCTTTTTTGCTATGGGTGGTCTTTGGTCAATGGCTTTGAAATGGTTCCTCAGGTGAAACTGTTTCCTAAAAAACATTTCAAGAGCCGTTCCTGAAAAAACATTCAAGAGCCGTTGACATGCGAGAGAGAAAATCTGACTTTTGTTTTTCCAATTCTAGTGTCAAGGTGTTACAATAAATATGGCAGCCATTGTATATACCACTTGCGCTCACATGACAACATTTAATGGTCTGTAGTCAACCTTATTA
>JXSR01S024889.1:8801-37832 GCA_000969725.1 Ophiothrix spiculata
ACAAAAATAAGGGAAAACATGCCGGCCTATTATGCTGAAGGTTGTGATTACAAGCCAGGACGGGACCCCTGCCGTTATGTTTGTCTTCCAACCGAGAAAAATCAGTCTGAATTGTATGTTTTCATGTGCCTATTGTGTTAATACGTATGATTAGTGGATCCGATCATTTGTTTGGGTCCAAAACGCACGTGTTGGGCGATTTACATACATTATGACGTCACTACTGTCCCGGCGTATACCGGCATAGTAAATTACGAGATATTGAAGCTGAGCATAGTCAAAAATTACGTCCAAGGTCGAATTTCTAATTTCATCAGAAACGTACGTTACCTTTGAAGTGTATTCTATCGTATTAATCAGGTTCCAACATCCAAAACATTAGACAAATGTTTTAAAAACCGAGATAAAAATCCTTTCTCCATTCACGTTCAACCAGTACAGAAACTTTAAACTTGATTTTCTCAGAACTTTAGTTTTTTGAATCAGCCCGATGTCTTTTACCAATTTGAATGTAACTTTGTAATGGAACATCCAATAATCAAAAGCGAGGTGTCGTTTTAAAGCTTAAAATATAATCTTTCAGATGAGACCAACAAATCAATTTTAATTTTGCCGACCTTAAGGTACCTTTCGATATGACGGGTCACAATTTCAATCTACAAAAACGTAACGTGCCGAATGTATATACTCTTTCGTAATATCAATCTGCACAAACCGAATGTGTAAGTGAACTCTTTAGATATTTCAATCTATATTAATTGATGTCATATTCATAGAATTTATGATCATAAAACATACTTAAATGTAAGTGGCGAGTTAGAATCGTTCACAGAAAATTTTATAAAACAGATGGTTTAAATACTGAATTTAAAAATATAACAAAATACACACGCAGGTCATTATTACGAGTCATTGCTACCTGTTTGCGTAAAACTTGAAATAACCGTAACAAGATTGGATCGCCTTAATTATCACCAACAACATCATGCACCAAAATTAAATGTCCAAGCATTTCGGTGTACTCCGATAACCGTATCTTCCTGCTCACTCTTTGTAGCTCATATCTCGTGACTGAATTTACGATCACTACACAAAATTATGTGATGTTAAATACAAGTTTGACATGAAATATGCATGAAACTGTTACAGGGGAGTACGGTGTAGCATCACTAAATTAACTAATGAACTGAATTGCTGCAACTAAAGTGTATAAAACAATATAAATATATATATACGGTTACCAAAAAATAAGTTCCCCCCTTGGATGTCCAGACTTTGTCAAGACAGAAGTCGCCATGTTGGCTGTATTTCTCCTGCATAAAACACATTTTCGTTTAGGGAAACAATTCTCTATACAACACACTCTACCATTTGATGAAAGGTAATGACACTTTTGAGCCAGACAGATTTGTTTCAAAATCATTTTTTTAAAACAGCCGAAAAAAAGTTGCACTTAACTTCTTGTAGCCTTCTTGTGGCAACAAGAACAGGTGTACTTTGGCATTCATTGCATTAACTTGACTATACTGCCAAAATACACTTTTTTGCATGGTTTCAATATCATGCATGATGATGTGACACCCAATTCTGTCACGCTTCTGTCATGGAAACAGCATTGCTTAAAAGTGAGAGTTAATGTGAGAGAAAGTGAGAGAGAATCTCTGGAATGAATTCATGGATACTTAAACCTTCAGATGATCATGCAAAACTCAGGAGCAAACAAACATGATTTTCACAATACGTAAGACAGTATTAGCAGAGATCTTACTGCACATTTTTACCAGGGCATGGAACTTGAACGACCAAGGGTAACAGATCGCAAAGCTTAACAATTTTACGCGATATCACTGCACAGTGACTGTTAACCTGTGCTTTGTTTTCATGTTGAAAATGTGGATTTTGATTAATGACTCGTTACCTAAGTTTCTTCTGGTGTATAAAAATGTCATATGGTCCAAATTTCAAATAAATCCGAGAAATTTGTTCAATTTTTAACACAAGTTCGCTTTACCAGTAGTTGAAAAGAACGGTGGACACAGCACTTTTAATTCAACAATGTAGGCTTCATTTAAGTCGTGGCAATTCATTTAAAAATGAGAAGGGGTCTAAGTCATGTTTTAAATGTGGAACATGCACTGATTTAAAATGGAGAATAACAAAATAAGTAAACGTGGAAGCATGTTGGGATTTCACAAAATACGCAAGTGCAAATTTTTTTCGCCAGTTTTGAAAACATGATTTTTAAGCAAATGAGTGTTGTTAGAAAACGACAAAAGCTTTCATCAAATGGTGATGTGGGTTTCGTGCACAAGTGTTTCTCAAAACAGAAATCTATTTTATGCAAAAGAAAACCTATTCAAAATGGAGAGTTCTATCATGACACAGTCTGGTCATCCATGGGGGGAACTTATTTTTTGGTAACCGTTTATTAATAAAACGTTTGATTATGCACTAATTTAAAATAATTTTACATCATGATAATAATCATTTAATTTAACAATGAAACACCCCCTCCCCAATTACCTCAAGTTATCCACTCATCTCTAGCAAACTCATATGTGTATGGATAGTCGTCAATTTGGGCATGAAGCTTATCTAAATTTCATAAGGCAATCATGTTTGACATGTTGAATAGCATAGCTCTCAAGTTGAAGAGGGAATTTCCCCGGTCTAATTCTTTTTTAAGTTTTAGAAAAACTACGTTCAGAATATCAAAGGAGACTGTGTAAAGAAAACCGGTTCTCTCCTGCATTAAAGGCAACTGAGAAAAACCATCTTAATCAATAAAAAACAATCTATATTGGTTAAACAATTTAAGCTGAATTTTCAGGATTCATCGTTTTTGTAATATCTCTCAACGTGTAGACGAATTCTTGTATGGCACAACAATTTGTTGATAAGATAATCTGGACTTTGAAGATCCTTATAAGAAAACTAAAATCGATCTACTACTTATTAGGGAAAACTAAAAGTAATGATGTCCCTTCCGTATTGTGTTTATTAATTATGCTTGATTTCGTGATCGAAAATATCATTTTTTCTTTGGCTATGACGGTTAGATGCATTTCGTAGCGATAAGAAACCTAACCTACCCGATAATAAAACACATAAGATGATGCATTTTGCTTATTACCTTAACACCATCAAAACGTCACGGTTCAATTACCTCCCTTCAGAATTCACATTTTATATTCATTACATTCTGAAATCAAAATCGATGTTGATCCATATTTTATATAAAGCAATGTCTTGCTGTCAAATCATAGTATTAAGCAGATGTTTTTCCCATAACGGTTTTGAAGGATGTATATGATAGTATTTATGATAGAAATCCATTTTTTTTTCCGTTTTCCCCCTTAGCTTGATGTGCAGGAACATCTTTCTAGTATATGAAATAAATAATTTTATGTACCTTCTCCGTCGATTGATTAACTCCGGTACTGTTTTAATCGACAAATCAAAAACGACACAAAACAGTTGTCATTTGAAAAGCGACTATTTATAAGCAGCTCAATCTCAGAATGTTTTACTTTAATTTTTGGCTATGACAAATAATCAATAAGGTTTTTGACTGTCCGTCACACAATCTTACATACCAGGTCAACTTAAGAATTATGTCGTGCGATCATCCAATTTGTTCAATAAATCATGCATGCGGAAAGTAAGCTTCTGCATGATTCATATTTGAAGGTAATCTTGAGAAGTTGCATAACTTAAACTTAATTTACTCTTTTTCTTAAAAAGTGCTTAAAATATTATAAAATATTTTTTAATCAAATGGGCAGGTCTTTAGTTTTCTTCAAACATTACCATAAGGTACTATATACTTAATAATCGTGTTTTAAGTATGATTTGACATGACACAGTAGTTTCCATAACCTAAAACCTTTCCTAAATCTGACAATTACTAAATTTGACTAATACGGAACGCATATTCATGATTGGGATATGTGTAAAGAAATACCCGATATGATAAATATGTCATTAAAATCCCTTAACCAATTATTTTACAACAATCGTGAAATACAATTTGGAGTATGGAATAGCTTAACATAATCTTATTTAAACATATTAAAATGGATGTATCAGTAATAAACTTAGGAATAATTATTAATATTAAGAAAAAAATCATTATAAGGCACTCTGTTAGCGTAGACATGAGAATATATGCCTTAGGAATGTCTATTGAAGTACATTTTCGGTTGTCTATACCACGGCGTATTTGCTGGTTATCTCTTTTAATAGAATAAGCTCTAGCTCCTGAAATTTTATCTCTCCGTTTCCTTTTGTACGTTACAATCTTGTCACATTCATCGTCAATTGTAGCCTTTAGCCACATGAAAACGGAGAAGAAATGTAATGACAAAGTTATCGTGGACAAGTGTCCCCGATGGAGGATGCTTTAAAAAGTGTATTGTAGAAACCTTTTACTACGAAATTCAGCAGCACATTCAATGGGAAATTGAACAGGTAAGTTTTAAGGTGATAAGTTGTATTTTTTTATATTGATACTATTTTTTTTTTCTGTAGCAATTTGCATATATCTCGTGTCTACCATTTCGGTTTATGTTTTATATTTTTTATATTTATTAAATTCTGAAATCAAAATCGATGTTGATCCATATTTTAAATAAAGCACTATCGTGCTGTCAAATCTTAGCATTAAGCAGATGTTTTCCCCATAACGGTTTTGAAGGCTGTATGATAGAAATCCATTTTTTAAACCTTAGCTTAGCTTTTACCCTTAGCACATCATTCTAGTATAATGTTATGTATCGTCTCCTTCAATTGATTAACTCCGGTACTATTTTAATCAATAAATCAAAAACGACACAAAACAGTTATAATTTGAAATTCAAATCATAACTGTTTTACTTATAAGCAGCTCAGACAGTTTTACTTTAATTTTTTATTAAGACAAATAATCAATAAGGTTTTTGACTGTCCGTCACACAAACTTATATACCAGTTCAACTTAATAATTATGTCGGGCGATCATCCACTTTATTCAATAAATCGTACATGCTTTCCGTATACTTCTGCATGATTCATTTTAAAGGTAATTTGGAGAATTTAACAACCTAGTTGTATTACTTGTAATTGATTTACTCTTTTTCTTAAAAGTATGGAACAGCTAAACATCAATCTTATTAAAACATATTAAATGGATGTATCAGTATTAAAGATGATTATTATAAGGTACTATTAGTTATCCCCTGTTTGTTCATGCAATACGAGAAAATATTAATGGTTTGGGTTCGTATCACACGAGGCTGAAAGCCGAGTGTGATACGAACCTAAACCATTAATATTTTTCATATTGCATGAGAACAAACAGGGGATAACGAATTTATCACTCAGTAAACACAAACGTTGATAGCAAAAATTTGAAAATACTAGGGAAAATGCTTGAAAAATTGTTATCTTTATATTTTTATAACATTGCAATCAATTTTAGATTTGTAATTTCCCGGTTTGATTGACAGCTATGCGCGTCGTTTCTCTCGGCATCGCGTAGGACAACGCGTGGCTGTTAGTCTCGCACGCACAGCAGCTGCGCGCGCTTTGTAATACAACTGTCATGTTCTGAAAGCAATACGAGTTGGACTGGTGAAAGAGCTGTATGATACGAGTTTTCGTATCACATAGAGGATTTCGTATCATATAGAACTCTGAAGTTATGATACGATACGGAAATATCCTTTTCAGTTATTAACCGATGAAATTGTTGTATTTTTATCTACTGAGTGATAATATATAATGCTAGCGTAGACATGAGAATATACGCCTTGGGAGTTTCTATTGTCGTATATCTTTATCGGTTGTCTAAAGCGCGGCGTATTTGCTGGTTATCTATTTTAATAGAATAAGCCCTAGCTCCTGAAATTTTATCTCTCCGTTTCCTTTTGTACGTTACAATATTGCCACATTCATCGTCAATTGTAGCCTTTAGCCACATGTAAACTGAGAAGAAATGTAATGACAAAGTTATTGTGGACCAAATGTCCCCGATTGAGGATGCTTTAAAAAGTATACCTTAGCTACAGAATTCAGCAAAAAATGCAATTGGAAATAGAACAGCGTAGTTGTAAGGTGATACATTGTTTTTCTTTTAATATGAGGTGAGACTATTTTTCTATATCAATTGACATACTGTATAAGTGGTATATTTCGCGATAAAGTCATTTTAGTACATACTATCGCACGAAAAATATCACAAGAACGAAATTATTCAAAACTGACCCGTGCGCGAAAATAACTGAGCGCAAAAATATTGGCGTTTACAGTATATGACACATCTACCATTTATATGAATATGTTTTCATCCCTGTTTGGTGTAATCTCTATGCATAAAAACAGGAAAAATTAGGAAACGTAGAAAACTAGAAAACATAAATAGTCTAATATTTCACCATCATTAATATTTTGGTAAATGGACAAACATTTTACACCATGAGAAAAAATTAAAATGAAAATGTTCATTCTAAATGAAGATTTAACATGGTGGTAAAAATGTAACATCAATGATTAAAATTCTGAAGGAAATGGCTACAAAAATGACAAAGTGTATCTAGGCCTTATTGTTTAAACACAAAGTGACATACACCTGTATTATGAAGATGAATGAAATCACATTATCTGTCAAAACTGTTAAACCTTAGAATGCTAACTTTATAAACTTTATGTTAACAGCCCGCTAGTTCAAAAGTTCAAAATTGAAATAAGGTTGGTCAGTCCAAAACAAAAAAGGTTTGTTAGTCCATTATTAATTTTAAAAGAGGTTCGTTTATAAACCGCTGGTCCAAAAATTAAATGTGCATGGTTAGTTCATTAATTATCCAATTAATCCACTTCTTTTTGGACTTTATTTAGGACTAGAATATTTTATTTCATTTTCGGAAGAGCGAACTTTGTATCATTTTCGGACTGGCAAACCAAAGGATAAGCAATACGTTTTTAATTTAGGATAAGAAGACCTGTACAAACAAATGTATTTCTTCTAAGTACCAATTGTTTTTAAGCTCGTGAGAAACAAATCTCTCTTCATCACTGCCAATGTACAAACAAAGCATACTTAATAGTGATTGAATTGTTTTAAACCCACTTCTTCATAACCACTGTACAAACAAAGCCATTTGGGATTGCGCTCCGCATTAGATTTCACACGTCTCCGAGTGCCAAAATACAACTACAAAGGACTCAAATCTGCTTTTAATAAGAGTTTTTCACTTTCTATACCAAAATCTTTGGAAATCACTACCTTCTGAACTTCGTTCTACTTATTTCTACACATACTAGGCTTGTTCAAATATTTCGTTTACGACTTTTAAACAAATTAGTTTCTCGTGTTTGTATAAAAAAAGCATAAGTGTAAATTGTAGTTCCTTTTCATTGCGTCCAACAGTCCATGTAAGCCAATAGAACATTCCAATAATTGACTTACTCCCACCGACGATGGGCTAAGTCCACAGAATCGGACGGAGAATCGGAACTCAGAACGAGGCCAAGTACGATAATACCCTACTTGACGTCGTTCTGAGTTCCGATTCCCCATCTGTGGATTTACCCCATCAACGGCATAAGTATGCCAATTATAGAAATGGTTTATTAAGAGCTCTATTAATATTTACAATACATTTGGACGCAGTGATTTGACAATTTTTAAACCAATTACAAACAATTTACGATTTGTAGTGCTACTTACTGTGAAATTCAGTTTTTGTAATCTTCCAACGGTGAACAATAGAAACGCGATCATTTTGTACGAGAGAACATTTTCCAAGAAGTACAACCTAATGGTGTATTTCGTTCACACCAAGAAAAATTTCAGACGTTCAAATTTATAAAATCGTTGAAAATATCAACCACGTAAAATATTACTTTGACATGTTTGATGGGTCAGTTTATATTTCTCACTGAGCTACCAAATACTTTATGCAACAAGTCTTTGTAATTACGTACTAGATAAATGGTGAAACAGACACTGTTATCAGATATAATGTATCTTGGTATGGGATGGCGAGTCATTAACCAACCCATGATACATTATATCTGATAATGGTCTCTGTTGAACCGTTTATCTGACATACACAGCGAGCAGAGGCATACTTTTTGATATTCAAACATAAAACATATTAATTTCAAAATATCTAATAAGTAAAATATCAATAATAATTTGATTTTAAAACACTACTGTCACTGGTGATATCTTGGGATTGTGCTAAAGACTACGCTAAAAAGGTAGGACAATTGAAAGACGATTGAAGCTGATTGATCGATCTCACCATAAGATCGTGAACTTAATGATGTGAGAGAAAATCATTGTTTGCCTTTAACACGGGGATCATTTTTCCATAATAATTGGTGATTATGAAAAAGAGTCAAGGGTTTGATTTAACTAATATAACACCATATATTTTCTGTATTTTGTACACACAAACGACAAATTTCATTTGTTCGGCCATAGCCAACGCGTTCCTTATGGTACCATCCCTTTGTACAGGGTTACGCCACTGGTGTATAAAATGTATTGCATTTTAGATGTATGGTTTCATTTAGTGAAACATAAGTCATGGGCTATTGCTGTATGACTACTATGCTGGAATCGCGTTTCAAAATAAATGGTAGATTCCCTTGACTCCCTTGTTTTTGTTTTTGCTTTTTATTCATATGCCCCTTATTATTGTTGTATACATATTTGCAATACAATGAATTATTGTGCAAATGAACAAAGCAAGATAATTAACATACTGATTTCCAATTTTAAAATAGATATTTGATACAACGTGAACCGTAAACGTGATATTTACCTGATGGTGTATAATGCAAACAAGTACTTTCGAATTCAGAGCTCGAATGATTTTGATATTTGTTTTTAAATGTTTTACCATTATTACGTAAAACGCTGTCATCAGGTTCGGATCTAATTCTATAGGCCTATTTAATTTAAATATCAAGGTTACCAATTGAATTCGCTGAACTAATGACTGTATAATATTTGTTGATAATAATGTCAAACTAGAATCGGTGTTTCTAATTCTCCATCTCGTCTCACTTCACTGCCCAGAACGTTATCTAAATGCTTTGTTAGATAACAGCTCTAGACCTCATTCTTAAAGAAAACGGTCAGGGCAACGAACTTTAAACAAAAGAAACACAATTGATAATTTATGAATAGAAAAGAGCTAGACGTGTATATTAAGTCCAATGTATCTTTTAATCAATAACGAATGCTTGGCGTTATAAACCACTAAACATTTGACATCGAGCAAAATACAAATGTGCATATTGATTTTTCATCACTAAGCCTCCGGCATTATATCAGATTATAAGATAACAAAGAATTGTTGGAAAGAAGATATCTGGACCATCACTAAAGATGTTCATGATCACCTGTACAAAATATCCTATTGGAAGCAAAACATGATAGGAAGGTCTGGAAACCTTCTTTTGCACCAAATATTTGGTAGCTCAAAGGAACTATAAATTATGAGACAACCCTGATCAAGTCAACTATGGATAGTGCCACTATTGATTGGTATCACTCACCTCAATACAATGATTAATTTCCTGCTACAAATTGTGACGACGGATTACGATGGATTAAATCAATGGTGAGTCAATTTTGTACTAGTGCAAGGTTGCATTTAATTGCTAATTTTTATATGGCCTATAAGCCTAATTGAAATATTGCGCCACGGTTAATTAGTTTTCAGTTCTCCTAACGAATCATTAGAAAATAATTTGTAAACTAAAACTGAAACTAAAAGCCTGATATTTTCTTTGTTTAAGATCGAACAATTTGTTAACCAAACATAAAATCACTATTTGAACAAGCTTAGTTAAACAACATTGTACAGAGGCATCACTTTATAAAATAAAACAAGCCGCGTAACTGATGAAGCGAAGAAATCTTTATTGACTAGGGACCTACTATTGCTAGTGCATATCTCTAACCTGCACAGTTCAGTTGATGATATTTGTGAGTTTTTAATATCGTACGTTGTTTAGTAGACGCGTCGTTTAGATATTTACCGAGCGGTTAGCTAAAATCTAAGATTTCTGTCGACAGGCCTTATGTCGACATTTATATATCGACATTATTTGTCCAGTTACTCTGAAGGAAAAATAATCCATATATGACACACATATGGTTACAAATACAAGTGTTTCCAAAGTAACGTTTGTGACCGAAAAATAAACATAAGCATAAACATTTTATCCACGAGTTTGTTGTTGATAATGGTGCTCACTGGTGTGATAAAGACATGTAGGTGTCAAAAGATTAAATTAATTGCCAAAATACTGAATAAAGTTCATGTAACGTTCGGTAACGTTTGTGACATCGCACAATTTTTGCTCTAAATGACTTCAAAGTGCAAATTGTCTGACATGTTAGCTAATCTTTTATTGCACTTTTCACAGATGATGGGTAACATACCGGTATTTAAAAATATTACCTAAAAGTAGTAGGAAATTCTATCATCAGGATTTCCTTCAATGTTTTGTTTGGCAACGTTTGTGACAATTTGGTGTAACTTTTTGGTAACGTTTGTGACATTTTTGAATAAATACATGTGCTCATTCATGCAGGGATAGAAAAATTTTACAATTTCTGATTAGAAAATTCTTTTCACATATCAAGTAACAAATGTATGACTGAAAAACCTGTTGATGTGGTCGAATAAAAAGCTGATCTTCGCTTGAAGTCAAAAAAGTTTTCACTGGAATGAGCCATCACATTTACATCAACAGAAACCAACGTTTCGAGTATCTTGTCATCAAGTAGGTTCCTATCTTAGCATGTACGTAATTTACCTCTGATTGACCTTGACCTCTGAAATGCATATTCTGACATTTTAACTTCAGCTTGCTTTTTGTTTTCTCTTGAGAGGTAAAAGAAAGTATGCAACCCTGGGGATGAGGCTGTTATGAAAATACAAAATAAATAGGAAATATGTATTCCAATACTTTTACATGTTATGCTATATCTCCGAAAGTATAAAGAATTTTGAAGTGAAATTGTGGATTTAGAATCAGAAAAATATAGGCTTTGATATGTAATAAAAAAAAATATACTAATTCAGGGGGATGAGAATGTGATCGGAACCTAGACTTTTAGTGGTGTGTTTAACATAAAAGTCTAAATTTTGAATCACCCCATTTATTTCTTTTAATAGTCTATATAGTATTCAATTCTTTTTATAGCACATTGTAATAGCTCCAACATGTTTTAATTCCTGTTGGCGTTTTCTCAACCAACCGGAAATTGATTTTTAAGTCTGAATAGTATTTTAAATTAAATAGAAAACCCAGCACTTAATAAACAATTATGCTCAAAGAAAAGTGGATTAGAGCTTGAGGGATTAGATTGTAGTCTAAGCATGTAATGAATAATTTGATCAAGTAGTTATTGTCTGTGTTTTGTTACATTTTACAAATACCCTGTAACGGCTCATTCTCCGATAAACCGTGCAACTTTGGTTAGAGAAATGTTGAAATTTCGACTACTAATAACTCATGAAAAACATACAAAATCATAAACATGGGAGATGTTTTAAAAATACTTGATTTTTTAACCATTGTATTCCCTATACCTAAATTTTGTATCTGTCGTTTCGTATCTGTTTGAATCTTTTTTTAAATATTCATTATTGAGAAAATTAGTTTTCTTACAAACTTGATCTTTACACTAAATTAGGAGCTCTACACAAACTACACTGTGGTGTAGTATTTCGCTCATAGTGTACCGCGTTTTGCGAGAAGGCAGCAAAATGTGCGATTCGTATCTGTCGCGACGTGACAGTCACATAGGTTTTTTTTTGATATTAATATCCTTGTAAATCATTACTGTAAATATATAATTCTATATAACATATATGTTATTCAACACTGAAGTTTACTTGATAAACCTAATGCGGAATCATCCATCAACAAATTCATTTTCACACTTTGTTATCGATTTTAGAATCTACTTCGTACCTGTTTGCAATATTGACGACATGCTTTAAAAAGCTCTTATGCCATATCAAATACTTAATATAATTAAACTTTAATATGTCATTATCAATACCTAATATGGGCTGTTAAATAGCGTGCATTGCGTTTGATATGCCCGAATATTTTAGGATCGGGGGCACTTAAAACATAAAAAGTATGGCTGGCGACATGGGGAAAAGTAACGATTTTGCATTTTCAGATTAATCGTTATCTACTTTCCTGGCATGCTAAAATGTTTGGCTTCACACATGTTACTAATGTGACTCTAATGTATCAACTAGACCACTCAAATTATTTGTAATAGGCTTATCAACGTTAAACAAGTAACACGAACATGAGCGACACCAAAACGGCAAAGTTGCACACTTTATCGGAGAATGAGTCCTACGTAAGTCCAAAGTGTTTAGATGAAATTTTGCAAGTCAGCAATTAATGTCCAGTATTCTATTCATAATTAATATATTTTTAGCGTTAAGAACATTCTGAAACAAAAAACACAACTCTGTAAATTATGGAACTTGGGAATTAGTCAGGATACAATATCGACAATCGTGTACGGTGCGGGTTTCTGTGTTAAGACCTTAGAATATCTTTGCATTTTTAAAAAATTCCCGAAGTGGAGGAATTGATATCTTGACGCATTGTGACAGTCGCAATAAGCACTCCATGATAGCATTATGTGAGAAACAATTGCTAATGATACCCAGGAGTCCAATTACACGTCACTTCTTCTGTTTAATAATGATAGCACGTTACAGTCTCATTACAGAATACTGAAAACTTCTATCGCAGTTTACATGCTTAGCCGAAGGGAAATGTTTCAGTGTTAATGGCTTCGAATTGTTATTATGAAAATACCTTGAGGGTTTTAATCAACATCTTCATTCCCTAAATTTTAATTGAGAATAATTTTTTGCATCTAGAGTGACAATAGAAATACCTTAGTAGCTTTTGAGGATGATTCTAACTACTATTAAAAGTGAAAGGAAACTTCAATTAGTTTTCATGCATATGTTATGATTATGACATTTTCTTTTAATATATAGCAATGAATTTTTTCATATGATTGAAATATTTAGCTTGCTCTCTTGTCACTAACTAATGTTTCAGAACAAATCATTCGCATTACTTATAATGTAGCGAAGTAGGCTAATGCTACATTTTAATAGAATCAATCAATAGTCGATCGTCCCAGTGGCGTATCTAGGGGTGGGCGACTTTGGCAATTGCCCACCCTGCAGAAATTGAAGAGAAAATTTGAACGTAAGGGAGAAAAAGAATAACTTAGATTGAAGAAAATGAAATCATGACGAGGTTTTTTTAAATATTATATTGTACTTGTACAGCTGTACGATATCTATTTTAAATATTAAAAATTGGGTGCTTCGTCAGTTTTAACCTTCACTCACCGAACAAGTTACGTGATCTCTTTTAGTAATTTAAACATACACACATCGAATATGTATTAGTGATTACTTCCGTCTAAACACACTGACTATGTTAATAATCTATTGAATAATGTCTATCTAAAAAACGTAACGTGCCGAATGTACTCTTTAGCAATCTGCACAAACCAAATTAATACTTAAACTCTTTAACATTTCAATATATACTAATTGATGTCATATTCATAGAATTTATGATCATAAATCATACTTAAATGTAAGTAGCGAGTTAGAATCGTTCACAGAAAATCTTATAACAGATAGTTTAATACTGAATTTAGAAATATAACAAAATACACACGCAGATCATTATTACAAGTCATTGCTACCTGTTTGCGTAAACTTGAAATTATCGTATTAAGATTGGGTCGCCTTAGTTATCACCAACAATCATCATGCACCAAAATGAAGTGTCGAAGCATTTCGGTGTAGTCTGATAACCATAACTTCCTGCTCACTCTTTGAAGCTCAGATCTCGTGACTGAATTTAATGATCACCACACAAAAGTAGGTCCCTATGTTAAATACAAGTTTGAAATGAAATTTGCATAAAACAGTGTAGCATCACTTTGCTCCTTAATTGCTTCAACCACACCTTCTAAAATATATTAATTAAACGTTTGATTATCTTGCACTAATGTAAAATAATTTTACATCATGATAAAATCATTTAATTTAATAATGAAACACCATCCCATTTACCTCATGTTATCCATTCATCTCTAGCCAAACTCATATAGGTTGTAACAGAAATAATTATACATTCTTGTTAGCAATATCATGAAGAAACTAAAAATGTTGAATTCACAAACTTTCCCTTATTTGAAAGGCTATCTAATTGGCTACCAGAAGCAGCTTGAGTGATCTCATTTGATGGTCAGGTTCAAAAGTTACGACTATTTAAGTAAAAACCGGCAAAAACTACTTGGGCCGATTTCACCATTTTCCAGCGCAAATACTTTTTCATGATTCAATAAAGATCAACAATGCAGTGAGATAAAAGGCACACTTTATTTCAAGAACATTTAATGTTTTTTAAAAAAAATCATATGATAAGAATAAATCATAAATAATTTTTTGATATTTAAGATGAAAGTTTTGCTTTAATAGGTTAAAAATATTGCTCATGTTCCAGAGTAAGCATAAACAGTTGCATCAAAGACTCGATATCTTTGGTGAAAACGGGAAAGCAAAGAGTTTATTGCTATAATCTTTTTGCAGTCTTCTTACACAGTCTCATATTTCAAGGAAAATGTGGAAATTAAAATCAACTTACTAGCTTATTTGATAAAACTTGATTTTTAAAGAAGTTAATTTCAGAAAAAAATAGTGTTTTCTTTGACCTGTGCTTAAATCTGGGTAGTCTTAATGTGCCTATGTGCTGATTCTGCCATTTAGATGATATGTTGTCTCAGGATATCTCTTTTAGCGTCCCGTCCAACATTAAGAATACAACATTCTACGGGCAAGGTCATCATTATGACCTCCTATATTGCGTTTGTTAGATGGAACACTAAAACAGCTTTGTAGTCCTGTTGAACATCGTATGGCTGATTTGGGGCATTATGTGCTATTATTTTGTTACCGGTAAATGAATTGGATGAACTGGCCCAGGTGGTTTGAAGGTAGGATCAGTATAATTGCCATAACTCTGTTTGTTGACCATCTATTCGGATGAAACAAAGTGCATTTTGTTGCTAAAGAAGTTGGCTTTCGACCTAAATAAATGGCAATGTGATACAAAGTGTAACTTTATTCTTTCAGCGTATATAACAATGTATAATTTTTTCTGTTACAACCTGTATGTGTATGGATAGTCGTAGATTTTGGCATGAAGCTTATCCGAATTTCATAAGGCAATCATGTTTGACATGTTGAATAGCATAGCTCTCAAGTTGAAGAGGGAATTTCCCCGGTCTAATTCTTTTTCAAGTTTTAGAAAAACTACTTTCAGAATATGAATATATAAGGAGACTGTGTAAAGAAAACTGTTTTTTCCCTTGCCATTAAAGGCAACTGAGAAAAACCATCTTAATCAATAAAAACAATCTATGTCGGTTAAACAATTTAAGCTGAATTTTCAAGATTCATCATTTTTGTAATATCTCTCAACGTGTAGAGAAATACTTGTATGGCACAACAATTTGTTGATAAGATAATCTGGACTTTGAAGATCCTTATAAGAAAACTAAAATCGATCTACTACTTATTAGGGACAACTAAAAGGAATGATGTCCCTTCCGTATTGTGTTTATTAATTATGCTTGATTTCGTGATCGAACACATCAATTTTTCTTTGCCTATGACGGTTAGATGCATTTCGTAGCGATAAGAAACCTAACCTGCCCGATGATAAAACACATAATATGGTGCATTTTGCTTTGGCATAGATATTACCTTAACACCATCAAAACGTAACGGTTCAATTACATCCCTTCAGAATTCATATTTTATATTTATTACATTCTGAAATCAAAATCGATGTTGATCCATATTTTATATAAAGCATTATCGTGCTGTCAAATCTTAGCATTAGGCAGATGTTTTTCCCATAACGGTTTTGAAGGCTGCATGATAGAAATCCTTTTTTTTTTTTCGTTTTTGCCCCTTAGTTTGATATACAGGCACATCTTTCTAGTATATGATAGAAATAATGTAATGTGTCGTCTCCGTCAATTTATTAACTCCGGTACTAATTTAATCGATAAATCAAAAACGACACAAAACAGTTATGATTAGAAAAAGGACTACTTAAAGCAGCTCAGACAGTTTTACTTTTATTCTATACGACGACAAATAATCTATGAGGTTTTTGACTGTCCGTCATACAAACTAACATACCAGGTCAATTTAAGAATTATGTCGTGCGATCATCCAATTTATTCAATAAATCATGCATGCTTTCCGTAAACTTCTGCATGATTCATTTTTAAAGGTAATCTAGAGAATTTAAAGGCCAAGTTGCATGACTTAAACTTAATTTACTCTTTTTCTTAAAATCGTGTTTTTAGTATTATTTGACATGACACAGTAGTTTCCATAACCTTATAAGCTTACCTAAATCTGACAATTACTAAATTTGACTAATACGCAACGCATTTGCATTTAATTGGGAAATGTGTAAAGAAATACCTGATATGATAAATATATCATTCAAATCGCATAACCAATTATTTTTACAACAATCCTGAAATACAAATTGGGGTATGGAATAGCTTAACATTAATCTTATTAAAACATATTAAAATGGATGTATCAGTATTAAACTTAAGTATCATTGTTTAATATTAAGAAAAAATCATTATAAAGTACTCTGCTAGCGTAGACATGAGAATATATGCCTTAGGAATTTCTATCGAAGTACTTTTTTCGGTTGTCTATACCGCGGCGTATTTGCTGGTTATCTATTTTAATAGAAAAAGCCCTAGCTCCTGAAATTTTATCTCTCCGTTTCCTTTTGTACGTTGCAATCTTGCCACATTCATCGTCAATTGTAGCCTTTAGCCACATGTAAAGTGAGAAGAAATGTAATGACAAAGTTATTGTGGACCAAATGTCCCCGATGGAGGATGCTTTAAAAAGTGTACCTCAAGTACGGAATTCAGCAACAAATGTAATGGGAAATTGAAAAGCTTAGTTGTAAGATGATAAGTTGCTTTTCTTTTTATATGAGGTGATACTATTCTTTCGTGGTATAAATTTGCGATACATTTATTTTCGCACTTTTCGCGCTCAGCTCGCTTTACGCAAAAAAAAAGTACAAAAAAAAAGCTAAGTCCATACCGTCGCACGTAAAAATATCACAAGCGCGAACATTAAAACACACGAAATGATTCAAAATTGGCCCGTGCGCGAAAATTACTGAGCGCGAAAATGTTTGCGTTAATAGTATATCTCATTTTCATCCCTATTTGGTGTATTCTCTATGCATACAAAAACAGAAAAAAAAAACTAGGAAACGTAGAAAACATAAATCTTGAGGGCCAATTGTAAAATCCAGACAACTGAATGCATATTGACCTCGAGTTTTCAGGCGTTATCATCGATCGGAATACTCCGCTAAAACTCCAATTAGTATGGTATAAAGTTAAGACAGTGGCAACCATTCCAAATGAAAATGTTTCCCATTGCAGAAATATGAAGCAGTGAGCAATTTTTTTCTTCAGAATATAATCCATAGTACATTTCAAGGACAGATTTTAGATTATATTGAAAAGACCAAGGTAATTATGGTATTGTTTGAAAAGAACGACTACCAAAGAAATTAATGTACTATTATCAAAATACTACAGATGAATAACCATTGCAAAATGTGTCGTGATGCGAAAAATATTACACCATCATGAACATTTTAAAACATGAGAAAAAAATGAAAATGTTAATTCCGAATAAAGATTTAACAGGGTGGTGAAAATGTAACACCATGAGACAAATTATGAATGGAAATAGCTACAAAAATGGCGAAGTGTATCTAGGCCTTATTGTTTAAACACAAATTGACAGACACCTGTATTATGAAGATGAATGAAATCACATTATCAGCAACATCAACAAAGAGACAGATTCGCGCAAATACAACACTACGATCCCTTACGTATCCAACGTTTCGGAAAACATTCGAAGGATCTTTCGCGAATTTGAACTCCCAGTGTCTTTTAAACCGCACAACACCTTAAGACAAAAGTTGGTCCATCCAAAGGACAAAGTACCAAAAGATCAACAGGCCAACGTTGTGTACGGAGTCCGCTGTAAAGACGGCGGTTGTGACGAACGGTATATCGGGGAAACAAAACAGACCCTGGCCAAACGTATGTACCAACACAGAAGACCCAGTGCTTCTGTTGAGTCAGCAGTGTATGTACATTTGAATAATTCCAAACATTCCTTTGACAACGAGGACGTTGTTATTTTGGACAGAGAGTCAAGGAGATTTGAAAGAGGTGTCAAGGAGGCCATCTATGTAAAACGAGATAACCCTTCTTTGAACCGTGGAGGAGGCTTGCGCTACACATTGCCGGGGGCCTATACACGTCTACGATCAAGAAGATCCCTCAACAGTTCCGGTAGTTCGTTGACCCCGAAACGGGTCAACAACCTTTTTTGCCGTCGAACAACCAGTCGGCCAGAGGATGCATCCGGGATAGGATGCGAAACGTCGCACTCAAAAACAAAGTAAGTCCAGTGAACTGATTGCAAAATTATCTCAATATTTACTCTACCTGGATGATCGACAACATTCATAAATAGAAATCACATTATATGTATAATACCCAAGAACAGACAAATGTATATTCCTGCCCAAACTATTAAACTTCGGAATGCTTACTTTATAGACTTTATGGTAACCGCCCGCTAGTCCGAAAGTTCAAAATTGAAATAAGGTTGATTAGTCCTAAAAGTAGACTTTGCTAGTCCATTATTGAGAAAACCGCTGGTCCAAAAATTAAATGTGCATGGGTAATTCATTAATTGTCCCATTAATCGACTCTTGGTTTTTTTTTTGTTTTTTTTTTTACTTTATTTAAGACTAAATAATTTTATTTCATTTTCGAACTAGCGTATCGCAAAAAATGAAACAAGGATCTTGTTTCATTTTCTGACTGGCGAACCTTAGAATTAGCGAAACCTTTTTAATTATTAAAAGACTAGCAGACCTGTACAAAACCAAGTTATTTCTACTAATTACAAATTGCGTTTAATCTCGTAAGGAAATCTCGCTTCATCATTGCGACTGTACAAACAAAGCATATCATCTTATTATCGATTGTTTAAAACTCATATAAACAACACAAACTATCTCACTCTTCACAACCACTGTACAAACAAAGCCATTTGGGATTGCGCTCCGCATTAGATTTCACACGTCTCCGAGTGCCAAAATACAACTACAAAGGACTCAAATCGGCTTTTAATAAGAGTTTTTCACTCTCTATACCAAATCTTTGGAAATCATTACCTTCTGAACTTCGTTCTACTTTATCGCTACACAGTAGGCTTGTTTAAATGTTACGTTTACGACTAGTAAACAAATTGGTTTCTCATTTTTGTGTAAAAATAGCATATGTGTAAATTGTAATTCCTTTTCATTGTGTCCACCAGTCCATGTAAGCCTATAGACCATTCCAATTATTGGCATACTTCCACCAATGATGGGGTCAATCCACAGAATCGGAACTCAGAACGAGGCCAAGTATGATAATACCCTACTTGGCCTCGTTCTGAGTTCCGATTCCCCGTCCGATTCTGTTGATTTACCCCATCAACGGCGTAAGTATGTCAATTATAGGAATGGTTTATTGTGAAGACTATTCATATTTACAAAACATTTGGACGCAGTGATTTGACAATTTTTAAACCCATTACAAACGATTTACGATTTGTAGTGCTACTTACTGTGAAATACAGTTTGTTTAATCTTCTAACGGTGGACAATAGAATCTCGGTCATTTTTTACGAGAGAACATTTTCCCAGAAGTACAACCTAATGGTGTATTTCGTTCACACAAAGAAAAATTCCAGACGTTCAAATTTATAAAATCGTTGAAAATATCAGCCACGTAAAATATTACTTTGATGGGTCAGTTTATATTTCTGACTGAGTTACCAAATACTTATTTTTTTTTACATTAAGTCCAATGCATCTCCTAATCATTAATAAATGCTTGGCGTTGTAAACCACTAAACATTTGACATCGAACAAATACAAGTATGTGTATTGAATTTTTCATCACTAAGCCTCCGCAAATGCATTGGCATTAGATCAGATTATAAGATAACAAAGAATTGTTGGAAAGAAGATATTTGGACCATCACTAAAGATGTTCATGACAACCTGTACAAAATAGGTATGATAGGATGGCCTGGATACCTTCTTTTGACTTGTTTTACCAAATATTTGGTAGCTCAAAGGAACTATAAATTATGAGACAACCCTGATCAAGGCAACTTTTGACAGTGCCACTTTTGATTGGTATCATTCACCTCAATACAATGATTAATTTCCTGGTACACATTTTGTGAGTCAATTTTGTAATAGTACAAGGTTGCATTTAATTGCTAATTTTTATATAGCCTAAGACTATGTGAAATATTGCGCCGCGGTTAATTAGTTTTCAATTGTCCTAAGGAATTAGTAGAGTAGAATTTGTAAACTAAAACTGAAACAAAAATCCTGATTTTTCTTTGTTTAAGATCGAACAATTTGTTAACCAAACGTAAACTCACTATTTGAACAAGCCTGGTTTAAAAATTGGTTTAGGGCTACGGTCCATGTAACGTATTCAACACTGTACAGAGACACCACTTCATAAAATAAAACAAGCCGTGTAAGTGATGAAGCGAAGAAATATTTATTGACTAGGGACCTACTATTAATCCAACTATATAAAATTTACGAGTGCATATCTCTAACCTGCACAGTTCAGTAGATGATATTTGTGAGTTTTAAATATCGTTGTTTACTAGACGCGTCGTTTAAATATTTACCGAGCGGTTAGCTAAAATCAAATTTTTGCTAAAAGCATTGTATTTGTAACCAACGTTAAGATAAACATCGTTCGAGAATACAGCCCGTTCTATTTAAAGCAAGCTTCGGCTGTCAAAGTGAGTGTGCTTACCGCTGGAAATTATTGTAATGAATCTACTCATACGTAAGTAGGTTGACTTGCTTTTAACAAAGTACAATTTATCTGCTTTGAGGAGGCCCGTCACTTTTACTTGAGCTTGTAATGCATGTCTTTAAAACGTTAAATCATTTAATTAATTAAGCAGATCAGGGAAACAATGGTCCAGTTATACTGAAGGAAAGTAATACATATTGGACACCTGTATTGTTACAAATACAAGTATCATATTTACGTCAACAGAACCCATCGTTGATACGAATATCTTGTCATCAAGTAGGTTCCTATCTTGGCATGTGTGCAATTCAGCTCAAACTGATTGACTTTGACCTCTGAAATGCATATTGTGAAATTTTAACTTAAGCTTGCTTCTTGTTTTTCAATTGAGAGGCAAAGGAAAGTATGCAACCCTGGGGATGAGACTGTTATGAAAATACAAATGAAATAGAAAATATGTATACCAATAATTTTACATTTTATGCTTTATCTCCGAAACTGTAAAGAATTTCGAGGTGAAATTTTGGATTTAGAATCAGACAAATATGGGCTTTGATATGTTATAAAAACATACTACTTCCGGTTGAGCCCAGAGGGATGAGAATATGATCGGAACCTACACTTTTAATGAAGTGTGATATAAAACACTATAAAATCTAAATTAATAAAAAGTCTAGTAAAAAGTCAACTACAAAGTCAAAGGTGACACTATGAGGATATTGACTTGGAAATGCTATTTTAATAATGTGAAAGCATTTTCAGAGATCTGAATGCATTTATTTTGTATAAGTATAATTAACAGAAGGGACATATTGCAGTTATCGTCAACTGCACGCTACACCGCGACCTTTGCATTGCTAAACCAAGTCGGAGATCCTTAACCAGGTTTAATTGACAAACAACGCAAGTGTATCTACCCGCCACGGTCATTCTGACCAATCAACGCCTATTTACGAGTCCCAGTATATCCTGGTTAACTAGGCATTTGGAGTGTGTCTTACGTGTTTTTTCAATGGACTCGATCAGGTCTTTTAAATTATTGTATGCTAATGAGTATGATGTCAAGAGAACGAGAATTTTATGATCTTGATTGACATCTGTGTACGAAGTTGATAGCTTAAAGGATGCGAGCGTGGTGGGGCAATGAAAGTGGATATGTCGAAACTCCTTGGCACAGAAAATTTACACCTGAAATAGCGTGGGAAATCCGAATGAACTGACCGGGGTCTTGTTACAAAATGTACCTTTGGTCTTTTGAGTTTACAAAAAATCAGGAACAAAATTGTTAAATGTACAAAAAAAAAATCGGCTGGTAAGTTTTGATACCGAAAACACGGGAAGATATCTCGAGGTCATGCATCAATTACGAGCGTTGTATGTGCATTATATAGGAAATGTTGCCGATAACTGCTATATGAGCTATTGGAGTTGGGTTTTTTTTTCTTACACTGGCGTATTCAATTGTCCATCTTGATGAACCTCTTGATTTTTTTCTGGATATTATTTAGTTTTAAAGATTTTATAAAAGCTATTTAGATTTTACTGTGTTAAAAGTATAAATTTTAATTCACCTCATATTCCTTTTAATAGTCTAGTATTCAATTATTTTTATAGCACTTTATAATAGCTCCAATATGCTTTAATTCCTGTAAGCATCCTCTCTTCCTGCCGGAAATTGATTTAAAAGTCTGAATAGTATTTAAAATTAAATAGAAATCCCAGCACTTAATAAACAATTGTGCTCAAAGAAAAGTGGATTAGAGCTTGAGGGATTAGATTGTAGTCTCGGCGTGTAATGACTAATTTGATCATTGATCAAGTAGTTTTTGTCTGCGTTATTGTTATATTTCA
Source organism: Ophiothrix spiculata (assembly GCA_000969725.1). Lineage (NCBI taxonomy): Eukaryota > Metazoa > Echinodermata > Ophiuroidea > Amphilepidida > Ophiotrichidae > Ophiothrix > Ophiothrix spiculata. Next base: position 31,717 of record JXSR01S024889.1, read on the forward strand.
AAAATACCCTACGTAAGTCCAAAGTGTTTGGATGAAAATGTGCAAGTAAGCAATTAATGCCCAGTATTCTATTCATAATTAATAACTTTTTAGCGTTAAGAACATTCTGAAACAAAAAAAAAGAAGAAAAAAGAAAAAACAGTACATTCTGTAAATTATGGAACTTGGGAATTAGTCAGGATACATTATTCCAAAAGACAATAATGTACGGTACCGGTTTCTGTGTTAAGACAGTAAAATATCTTTGCATTTTGATCAATTTGCCGAAGTGGTGGAATTGATATGTTGACGCATTGTGACAATCGCAATGAGCACCCCAGGATAGCATTATGCAAGAGAAAATTGCTAATGATACCCAGGGGTCCAATTACACGTCACATCTTCTGTTAAATAATGATAGCACGTTACAGTCTCATTACAGAATACTGAAAGATTCTATCGTAGTTTACATGCTGAGCCGAAGGGAAATGTTTCAGTGTTAATGCCTTCGAATTGCTTCCAGCTGTATGACTTTTGTTTTAAATATTAAGAATTGTTATTATGAAAACACCTTAAGGGTTTTAATCAACATCTTCATTTCCTAAACTTATATTGAGCATCATTTTTTGCATCTAGGGTGACAATAGAAATACCCTTGTAGCTTTTGTGAATAATTCTAAGTACTATTAAAATTGACGGAAACTTCAATTAGTTTTCATGAATACATTATGATATTATCTTTGGATAAGTAGCAATGAATATTTTTTTCATATGATTGTAATATTTAGTTTGCTCTCTTGTAACTAATTAATGTTTCAGAACAAATCATTCGCATTATTTATAATGTAGCGAAGTAGGCTAGTGTTATATTTTAATATAATCAATCAGGAGTCGTCGTCGTGGCATAACTAGGGGTGAGCGACTTGGGCGATTGCCCACCCTGCATAAATTTGAGAGATATTTTGAAGGCAAGGGAGAAAAAGAATAACTAAGATCGAAGAAAATGAAATAAGAGAAAGAATAGTTAACCTGTGTCAAAATGTTTTTTCAACAATATACTTTTACTTTTCCAGCTGTATGACTTTTGTTTTAAATATTAAAAATTTGGTGTACCAACCAGATAGAAAGTTTCAGCCTTTTGCTCATACCATGAAAAAATACCACACAACATTATTCATTTTAGATGTTACATTAATCTAAGCTATTTAAGTACTCATGGATTTGATGTGTAATTACAGTAAATATCCTGCGGAGAGATACCAACACTACTGTTCCTTGTATCAGTACAACCATCAACTAGCTGTATACTTTACAGAAACCCTATCTGAGGTTTACTCTGTGTGATCACAAGCAAAGAAATGGGCTTCAAAAACTGAATCCGGTAGTAGTTTTTCAGTTAATGATCATTGGCTCAGTCCATACGTAGTGTTTTTATCGGCAACGCGTATGTAATGCTCAAAAGACCCATTTTTTGAGCGTTGCTGTCACCAAAAGACCCCTAATTGTTTCACAGTTGCATATGCTCTCACCCAAAGACCCATTTTTTTTTATGTTTTGCTTTCACCGAAAGCCAAATTTTTCTCACCGAAATCCAAAACTCATGTTGCTCCCCTTAATTTTTTACCAATGTACCTTGTTTTGTATTGTCCTCTCATCGAATGCCAAATTCCATGCTCTCACCCAATGACCCCTCATTTTTAAGCATATCCGAATGCCACAGCCTGAGCGCGTGCCATACACTCGAATCCATTTCATATTTAACTATTGACTGCCCCTCCCCCAGGTTACTGTAAAAAAAAATATTATTTTGTATTTTGAACAATTTGCCGAAATGGCGGAATTGATATCCTGACGCATTGTGACAATTGTATTGAGCACTCCAGGATAGCATTCTGTAAGAAACAATTGCTAATGATACCCAGGAGTCCGATTACACGTCACTTCTTCTGTTAAATAATGATAGCACGTTACAGTCTCATTACAGAATACTGAAAGATTCTATCGCAGTTTACATGCTGAACCGAAGGGAAATGTTTCAGTGTTAATGGCTTCGAATTGTTATTATAAAAATACCTTAAGGGTTTTAATCAACATCTTTATTTCCTAAACTTATATTGAGCATCATTTTTTGCATCTATAGAGTGACAATAGAAATACCTTTGTAGCTTTTAAGGATAATTCTAAATACTATTAAAATTGACGAAAACTTCAATTAGTTTTCATGCATATGTTATGATATTATCTTTAGATATGTAGCAATGATTATTTTTTTATATGATTGAAATATTTAGCTTGCTCTCTTGTAACTTTATGTTTCAGAACAAATCATTCGCATTATTTATAATGTAGCGAGTACATTTTAATAGAATCAATCAAGATTCGATCGTCCCAGTGGCGTATCTAGGGGTGGGCAATTGCCCACCCTGCAGAAATTGGAGATAAATTTTGAACACAAGGGAAAAAGGGAATAACCAAGATCGAAGTAAATGAAACAAAAGAAAGAAAATTTAAGCTGTGTCAAAATGTTTTTTCAACAATATACTTTTACTTTTCCAGCTGTACGACTTGTGTTTTAAATATTAAAAAAAGGGTGTACCAACCAAATAGAAAGTTTCAGCCTTTTGGCCATTGCATGCACAAATACCACAGAACATTATTCATTTTAGATGTTACATTAATCTAACATATTTTAGTACTCATGGATTTGATGTGTAATTTCAGTAAATATCCTGCGGAGAGACACCGGCACTACTGTTCCTTACATCAGTACAAGGTCAAGGTTATCTTTAATCCGTGCACAAGTTATTTCTTTTGATTCACGTAGTATATATACAATCCTCTTGAATTTAAAATATAGATTTACGATTGCTTATTTTGATAAGCAAGGCATATTACTGAAGCTCCTAAAAGAGTATTTACGTCTTCGTGTAAAAGGGAAAGGTGTTTTTAGCTGCTATTGTCAAGAAAGGATTTAATGACACAGGGCCTTTTTGGAGAGTGCTCTTTGCTTAATTTTTGGCAAATGTCGTCGACCTCCTTTGCGATTGCTTGGGGAACAACACTTAATTTTTGTCACATGACCGAACGTCATCCGAGTCATGTGACGAGTCGAGCAAGATCTCTAACATGCCGTCAGTTTGAAAAAGTCATATAGTCCAAGAAAATTAATTTTCGACATGGAACAAATTGCTACTAAAGGTTTTTCTTCACTTTTAATTTCTTTACAGTATCAAAAATGATATACTAAAAATCCGCTAAAATCCGAATTGCGGAAATATGGAAAATGTGCATAAAAACAAAATGGCCTCTATTTTACTGTTTTTAACCATATCTTGAGATTGGAGACTCACTGGAAAGGCATTTTGGTGTCAATATGTACGTTATCAGGGTCTATGATTTCAAATATGACAATAATAATAGTCTCGAGTGGTTGCATCTGACTTTATTTGTATGAATTCAAAATGGCTGCCAGTTTATTGGGTTATTCTAATAGTATCAAGAGATTAAAAGAATATCAAGAACAAAAGCTGTCTTTACCTGTTTTAAGATCAATGGTTGCATAGAATCATAAAACAGATCCAGAATGCTGAATTTAGGATAATGCTGATCGCCAATTTTGCCCTATAGTATGTGAGGTACTAAATGCTGACTAACAATGGACAATCGCAACTATATAAAAACACGTGCATTGTTACGTTATTGTAATTAACAAATAAGACAAGTGTATTCTGGTAAACATTAAGTGTGATATAATTGAACACGACTCGTTTCTATTGTTGAATATTTCGTGAAGTCCATTTCATTCAAAGTGCATTTACCATATAAAACACACCTATACGTATTACTTGCAAAATTTACATGTACTCGATTGATAAATGATGGTAAAAATGACTTAAAATACTTTAAGCAATGAAGCTATCCCTATATTACAACCCATTCATATTTTTGTAAAGTAATTACTTGTAATTACAATGTAATATTTAGATAGTATGCTACAAGCAGTCCATCAGTGAGTTTAGTTTGCGTCTTAGTCATTCAAAGTCTTATTTGAAATCTGTTGACAGATACTTTAAAAAGTAAAATATGAAATATAACGAGCTGTTCAAGAAATCGGTTGATGGATCCTTTTCACAAAGGGTGTTTGATGAATGATTGATCAGATTCTTTGTTTTTTAAATTTCAACGATGAATATAAAAAGGAGTTAACTAATGTAAAACAACTGTGAAAGATATGCATGTAAATCTTAATTGATAACAACAAAAATCACACTATTTAATATGCGTGTTTAATTACACTTTTTCAGTGTGTTTATCATTAATAATCCATAAAACACTAGTTCCCTTTTCCACGATTTATGTTATTTTTAGATTCATTTTACTTTGTTTGTGTTTAAGCATACTTTTCTACTATGTTAATAAAGGACTACATTATTTAACGCGTTGGATAGCAATATTTCCATCATGTATAGTATGAAAAGGCAAGTGTAAATACAGGGGATGGAATGACATTTTCAAATAGTTCACCCACATTAAGTTTAAAAAAACCATTTAAAATTGCAATTGAATGTGATTTCTTTAAACCGTAACATTTGTTTTTCAAAATGGAATTAAATTACCAAAGAAAAAACTACTACCGGATTCAGTTTTTGAACCCCATTTCTTTGCTTGTGATCACACAAAGTAAAGCTCTGATAGGGTTTCTGTAAAGGTATTTATATCAAGCTAGTTAATGACTTGATGAAAGCACCAAATTTGCTATTATTTTACTTTTAGTAAAGCAAATTTAATATACTTTCAAATGCAGAAAAAATGATAGAAATCATCTGAAAAATAAGCCAGATATGAACAATTTTGTAAGTACATCTCTTTTTGCTTCATTCCAATGGGATTTATACAAATTAAACTTATGCTTTTCAACGCCTATGAGAATATACAAGTTCATGTATTTGTCAATTTCATGTATGATTTTCTTGAATATTTAAACTACGGATTATGGTTTCAAGACTTTATCAATGTCATAACAAACCATTTTGTTTGTTTTAGATTTCCAGAAGAAAAACTAATAAAAACTATTATTCGGGCCTTCTGTAAACCTGGGTATTTTCTCTGCAAATCCTGATTTTAGTTCATTTGACCATGTTGACTATAAATTATGTCTTTTAATTTTGTTAATCTGTTTGCTTTACTACAATAACAAGAAATTTATGCTTTGGTGCTAGGGTACGAGGAATCCACATGCTCAGAAAAATGTGAATCCTAACTATTTTTCAATCATGAAAAGATAAATAGTTTCCACTGCTTTTGCGGGGACTCGAACCATGGATTCTGGCGGGGGTTAGTCATGCATTACGAAGCGAAAGATCTACCGCTGAGCTATCAAGGCAGCGTTGAGGTGGTGAACTAAAATCTAAAACATAAACATTAGAATGCCGTATTTTATTTTTTGTTTACATAAAAATTGCAATTATCTCAACACAGACGAGTAAATGAAGACAAACCAAATATCGAATTTTGCAATCTTACCGACTGGGTAGCAAGCATTTAATTCACACCAAAGAGTGCACAAATGGGTATCATGATCAACTAGATGTCAGATATTTTCAATTTGCAATTATTCAACAATATTTACATTATACAGTACAGACTTTAACAATTCCAAGCAAAGATGATTAAAATCATAAGTTTGATGGATATCAGCAATATAAGCATAATTGTTGAATTTATAAACGAGTTATTGCTAAATACTACAATTAGCATTGACGTTTTGGCCACATTCGAGAAGAGCATTTGGCATAACAGATATAGCCGCATTCGCAAATACCTCCAGACGAAGTGTCGGAGCATGGCATTAGCAAAAAGTTATAGCCGCATCGCAAAGAGCATATCGCAATTAACCTCCAGACGAAGTGTCGGAGCATGACATTAGGATAAAGATATAGCCGCATTCGTGAAGAGCATTTCGCAAATACCTCTAGACGAAGTGTCGGAGCATGGCATAATTAGCAAAAACATTTAGCTGCATGTCATAGCTTGGCCTTAGAATAAAATTATCTCCAAATTGCACACGGAGAGCTCAAAAACATCGAAGAAACCTGCTTTGATATGTATTTATCACTGTAATTATTTCGCACCTGAAT
>JXSR01S024891.1:190797-210070 GCA_000969725.1 Ophiothrix spiculata
GTGTGGTGTTTTACGTTTCCAGATATCCAAATTCTAATGAACAATGTCAAGTTTGGAAAAATGGGGTGCAAAAGCACAATTTGCACCTGCTGATTGGTAAATTTCACCTTGTTCATCAAGAAGAAATAGACCATTTTGAGCATTATTTGAAAGTTTCACTGAAATTGCTCCTTATTTTAAGCTTCTAAAAAAGGCACTAGCCTAGATTCTTCTCACTACTTTTCACTACTTTTTTACCGACATATTTTTTTTTACATGAATCAATATATCATGTTTTTAGTAATATAACCTACTTGTAGTTTTCCATATTTTAGTGGAATATTGTAGAAAATTGCAATTCTTTCATGCTTTGCCAATTTTAATTTTTTTTTCTCTGGGGGCAAAAATGATGTGAAAACAGTGTTTCTATAGTTTCAAATCTTATAAATATCTTGTTTTTACACCTGTGATGGCCAAACAAATTATTTTTGATGACATTTTTTCTCTTTTGTATTAAATTATCTCCAGGAGCTTTGTTTGATCTTTTATCTAGCAATTCCATCTGAGGTACAAATTAAGGATTTAAAAAACACTGAATAGTCACACCACCATGCCACCATAGAATGATATATTGTAAATTAATTCTCTCATTTTTAAGCTTTATTTAGTTCCCCATCAGTTTGTAATTCTAAGTGGAATCTAGGCCAGTCCCTTTAAATATGTGATGTATCCTCTCCCTTCACACCAGTTCCAAGAGAAATTTATCGAAAACAATATTTGTTATGTAATTTATAGACTCAATGAATGTTTTTAAACATTTTTAATATTTTCAAATACAAATATGTGACTTTGATATTGAATTTATAAATATTCGATATTGATCTTCTGATTGATGCCATGGAAATGGTATTGATAAATTTTACTCATATCTGCTCACATATAGACCACAATCAATTCAAAATATATGGCATATAGCAACCTTAAATTGATTTGGGATATCAAATTCATATTCAATTATTATAATAAAAAGCATCCATGTTTAGAAATTCAATGCTCAGCTTAAATAAAGATCTTGGATATTTGAATTTAAATTGTGTATTCACCATTAATATTATCAAATATAAATGTTCATGTGTACTAAGCTTAATCATATAGCAGACAGATAGTGTATGTAATATCAAATCCATATTCAATTATTATAATAAAAAGCATGAAGTACATCCCTGTTTAGAAATTCAATGCCCTGTTTAGAAATTCAATGCATTGTATGTAATATCAAATTCATATTCAATTATTATAATTAAATTAAGCATGAAGTACATCCCTGTTTAGAAATTCAATGCCCTGTTTAGAAATTCAATGCCCAGTTTAAACGCAGATATTTGAATTTAAATTGTGTATTCACCATTAATATTATCAAAGACAAATGTTCATGTGTACTAACCTTACGCATATAGCAGACAGATAGTGTATAGAACCATTAAATAAGCTTTGTAGTTACCATGCTGTATTGGCACCATCTTATATAGTTAGCATCAGTGCATAGAGCACCGTAATGTTAACAGCACACAAAGAAATTCACAACATCATGCAGGGTGCTCCATTCTCCCAGCTGTCGTCCACCATTTCAAGTTTAACACATAATCTAGCGTCAAATTACGGTTCATTTCACATCAATCACACCTTCATCCCCATCTCATGCTGCCCGCATCATCTGGGAGGAGTTTCCGGTTTGCTCCATCCTGGTGTCAGGGCAATAGGATTATTATCCTGTGTGCATGCTCAGTTGTGCCATGTGAACAATCAGTCTGTCTGGCTTGGGTTGCCATATGTGTGCTTATGCCAAAGTGTGTCATGCGTGTGTGTTATTGTTATGAAACTACGCTCTAGAGCAAAAGGTTGACATCCTTCTTGGCATGGTGCCATGGCATGGGGCTGTGACCGAATTCAGTGATAGTACAACAGCCTTTGTTATACAACTATAAAACCGCTTTGCAAATTTGACTTATGACTTCAATGAATTGGCTCAAAAGTTGGATGCTGGGACATAGAATTTAGTTAGATCTGTTTATTTTTCAAAGCTATTTTGTGATTTACATTTTCCTATACTTTATTTACTATTTGATTTTTACAGATTACACTCACACAGACATCTTAATCCATGTGCATATAAGAGGTTTTATTTAGACCATGTTCAAAGTTAAAGGAGCATTGGACAAGTTCAGCATCAACCCCAAACTTTTCCCCAAACATTTTGAGATTTTTGCATCATTTGAAGTATTAGTGTCAATAATGACAGCATGCAAAGTTTCATTGTCAAATTCAAACCCTGTCTTTCAAAATATTGAGATATTCCCTTATTTTCAATTACTGTTGCCGACAACAATAAATGCTGCCCTCTATCCTCTATAGTTGAATTTCTAGAATTGGCCTTTTCAGGAAATCTAATGAAAATTTAAAATTTCTTTTGATCTTTCTGCAATCTATGATGTGAAAGGAATGTTATACAAACAAATATTTGGCTCTTTCTCATTGTATAGCATCAATAAATATGTTTAGAGAATAGCCTCATACCCAAAATCAACAAATAAAATAAATTTTTGACTTTTTTGAAGGTTTTGATCAAAATTTTCCCGATATCTGGTAATTGACTGTTATTTTCTAACATAGGAAGTGTAAATCATCCACAAACAAAATTTCAAAATTTTGTCCAAACAAAATGTCAAAATTTTGTCCAATGCCCCTTTAACCCTGGTTGCATATTTACTGCTGTCACAACATAACCTTTTCCCACATTCCCTACAGCAAGAGCTATCCAATTCTAAAATTTCAACCACATATCTTGCAAATTATGCAAGATTTGGCAACACTGATTGAAGAAGATACAGGGTGTCCCAGAATAAACCTTACAATCTTTGCGTGCAATCTTCATGGGTTTAACGGATAATCAGAAAGTATGTAAAGATTGCATTTTATAGCCCATGAGTTGAACTTTTAGATACTGTTTGTTTCATTCCAATCAGTAGTATACAACAAAAGTAATGTTGTATCAAACTTTTGGGTGGATTTTTGTCTGGTCCAATTTAATGATTATTGGCCATAAAGTAAGGGTGTTTCTTAATGGAATAAAAATGAGTTACCTTGGGAAACCTATCATATCTCTCTTATTTTTGCATCAAATTTGTTCATTTTTACAGCATAGATAAAAGAAAGCATGTGCTTAGTAAATAAGTAAACATTTTATAATATATAAAAGTTCTCGTATCAAATCCAAGTAAAAATTTTGGTACTCACAAGATATTTCGACTTTTCCCGTCGGGAGTCTTAATCATTCTGCACTGTTGGTGGTGCGGTGTTTTTAGATGTTGACATTCCTAGTTCGACTGGATGACGTCATAGTCGAACTTAAAGGATGTCGTTTGATGATTTGGTTGTATATCTGATCAAGTTTGTATGCCCCCTCATCTTTATTCATAAGTTCGACTATGACGTCATCTAGTCGAACTAGGAATGTCAACATCTAGAAACACCGCACCACCAACAGTGCAGAATGAATAAGACTCCCGACGGGAAAAGTCGAAATATCTTGTGAGTACATGTACCAAAATTTTTACTTGGATTTGATACGAGAACTTTTTTATATTATGAACAATGAACAATCCTGATGAATTTATTTCAAGAGAAAAAAGTTAACATTTTTACGGTTGAGTGAACAGATCAATGACAATACTCAATAGAGCTTCATTCAAGGGGAACTTACAAACTCGTGAAAAAGGACCAGCAAATTTTACATTCAATTATTTGACAAAGCATAACTTTTATTGTACATTACCGATGGAAATGAAACAAATGGTATCTGAAAGTTCAATTCATGGGCTACAAAATGCAACCTTTACATACTTTCGAACTATCTGTTAAACCAATTAATATTTCACGCAAAGATTGTAAGGTTTATTCTGGGACACTGTATTTTAGTTTTGATGCAAAATGTCACTTTAACCATGTCTAACTTTAAACTTAGTCTAACTCTTAATCCCTATGTGCTAGGGATTTTTCCTGAGGATTATGCACATAAAATAACAATAATACCCGAGAGTAAAATTGTTTTAATATATATTACTTAGTTTAAAATCCATGGAACTTGTTAAATTATAAATTTTCTAATCAGAGTAATTAAAGGATATTTCACTTATATTTTTAGAATACCAGAACACTATTTAGATACAAAGTCTGAAAAAAAGGGTTTTTTTAATGTTATTATTTTTATGTGTACTTTACCTTACAAATTTAAAAACAAGAAATCTTATGTACTCCAACATGCACAATTATGAGAACTTGCTTGGTATTTCTGGATCACCTGAAAAGTAGCCTATACCCCAGGGGGGGGGGGGGCTTAGTACAAAAGTGACTACAGGATGTGCCGCAAACTTGGGTAGGAAAATCAGGCTGTCTGGTATTTTAATGGGTCCTTTTTCTTTGCAAAATGTGGTATTTTAATGGGTCTTTTTTCCAAAATTTGCGTCAAAATGGCGCAAATTTTGGATTTTTTTCTAAATATCAAAAAAAATAAAAAAATCAGGAAATTTGTGCCAAATTAGCGTAAATTTTTGGAGAAAATTTCAATTTTTGTATAAATTTGACTGGGGAATTTGGTATATGGATGGGTCCATTTTTCTTGAAAATTGGTTTATACGGTACTTCCCAGCGGCACACCCCACCAAAACCAAACTTGAGTACCCCCCCCCCCCCCCCCCCCGGGCCTATACGTTCAATTAAAATCTTGCATCATACGGAACTTCTCAGAGTGACGTACATCGTGGGAAATATTACAAGTTGTATTGTTTCCTGGTATTTATATCGCACAGTGAAGTTCCTTCTTATTCTAGTATCCGTCTGGTATTATAGCATCATGATTGAAAATTACACTCCCGCTCAAAAGTATTTCCGCATAATTAAAAACGTTCAGAAACCTCATTTTTTATAATAAACGACCTAAAATCATCAAAGATTCATAGGTAACTTATCTATTCAATATGAATAAATCGATGTTTGTTTTAATATTTAATCTTCCATTGCCATAGAAATGACTGATTTCACTGGCCATACACAAATACACCACTTGTACAAATCTCATTAATATGTAACTTATCAATTTTTCATAACCTCATTGTTAACTTGTAACCAGATAGAATGTTTCCAGGTTGCAAGTTTTAAAACAAATGCGCAGAAATGTATATATGACTTGGACTGAGTGTCAAGTCATGGGAAATGCCATGTAGTAAAACTGCCATTTAAGCATGTATATAGATCATCTGAGGTCTAAGTCCACACCTCAAATTCAACCAAAATATTGAAGCTGTTCACAAATGTTTTAATTAGTAAGCTCCTTGAGAGTCTTGTGCATTCTATGGTAGGTGGTTTGTGAACATTTAGAATCAAAATGTGTGATTTTTGGGCCTAAACTTGCCTTGTGTGTTGTAACGTTGGGTTTCCGAATTTGACAACCTCAACTTTGTTTACGTCCAGATTTTGGATGATAAATTTCACATTTGGGTTTAAATTAGGTGTGTAATGATTCTACACTATTTAAAGATGTTGTCTATGCTGAGTGGAATTTTTTTAGGTTTTTTATTTTTCAAATATTTCATGTCAAAACTTAGAAAGCTTAAATGGCCAAAGTATTACGCATTACTCCTGTGACCTAGGACCTATAGAAATTACAATACCCAATGATAAAAGTTAATGATGGTCCATGGTCACAGCTCTGGGACTAATTACACACCACCTTTTTCAAATAAATGCAATTCTGGATTAGTTAGTTCGATAGTTATACAATATAGACTGTCAAAATAAGATAAAAATCGGGAAATGCATTTTATGATATGGCTGAATAAAGTTTTTGTGTGGAAACACTTTCGAGCGGGAGTGTAGATTCTTGTAAGATTTTAGCACAAGTCTTTGAAGAGTAACAAAAGGAATATTTTTTTTGGTGACAATATAATGGTAGCAAATTCAAAACAATCATATTTGGAGGTTCATCTGTTGACACATACCCATTTTTCATGTATGCAACATTTTCAAAAATGTCGAGTGTAGATTATTATGCATTTTTGCTTGAGGAGCTTTAGCGATAGATATACTTCGTCATTTTTGTAGTCATTTTCATTCATAATTTTTCTCATGGTGATTGGTTTTTAAGAATGGAGTAAACTGTTAATTCTGAATGAGAATTTTCATTCTACATTTTCACATTATGGAGAATGTAATAAATGGAGACCTATTTTTCACCCCGTGCTTACTGATGGGTAGTATAATGTTTGATATTGATTCTACGGCGTAGATCTATTCATGGTAAGCTAATCTCTTCTTGCAATGATGGTTATGATTTACACAAATTGTACATGGGAAAATGTTCATTCAGAATGAAAGTTTACACCATTCTTAAAAACCAATCACCATGAGAAAAATTCTGAATGTAAATGTCTACAAACTACAAAAATGACAAAGTATATCTACCGCTTATCTGGAAGCTCAATGCATAGATAGATAAACTCCAGTTAACCCATTTCAGCAAATTAAGTCGGTGACCATATCTTTTTATTATGTTTTTTTTTCAAAGAACTACATAAGGACCAAAACACATGTGAAAAACTGAAAAATTAATAGAGACGTTTTTTAATTATAAATGTTTCTGTCTTTATTTTCATGATTTACCATACAAGACGACAAAAATTGGTAAAATATACTGTTTCTGAAGTGGATTTTTCTCGAAAACAAGTCGTTGACCCCGTTTTTATTTCAGAAATGTAATCAACTCATATGAAAACACCATATATCAAAAAACAAGAAATATCAATGGAAGAATTCTTTATATGGGCTAAGCCATCTTCAAGGCGTGGGTCCATTCCCCATTTTTGCCTGCAGCATTTAGCTCAAACTATGTGATTGAAACTTCACAATAATTGTCATACCTGTCAAGTCTCCCAATTTAACCGAGAGTCTCCCGCTTTAAGGTTATCCTCCCAATCTCCCGATCTGGTAGCCATTTTTTTCGCTTTGAAAAAAAAATCTCCCGCTATCTTCCGCTTTTGAAAAAATCCGTCTATCTTCCACTTTGAGAAAAAAATCTGTCCTGCTAGCGTGTATTACAGAACGTGCACACACAACACTTTGTTGAGAAATTGAAAAAAAAAAAAAAGAGATCTTAATGAGTCTTCTGTGTGCTTGTGAGATGAGACATTTTTTTATCAGTTTTCAAAAGTTATGTAAACAATTTTCGGGTGTACCTTTTGGGCTCATATGTCAGATGTCCGTAAACGTTACTCAAAAATTTTAGTCTCCGGCAGCAGAATTTGGAAATGTTGACATGTATGAATTGCTGTATACATGTAGGTAATGACCCTTCAATCCAATGTGGGAAAATGTGACCCGTCATATCGAAAGGTACTTTAAGGTCGGCATAGTAAATTACGAGATACGGACTATTGAAGCTGAGCATAGTCAAAAATCACGTCCAAGGTCGAATTTCTAATTTCATCAGAAACGTTTCTTTGGAAGTGTATTCTATCATATTTAATCAGGTTCCAACATCCAAAACATAAGACAAATTATTTAAAAACCCAAGATAAAAAACCTTTCTCCATTCATGTTTTACCAGTACAGAAACTTTAAACTTGATTTTCTCAGAACTATAGTTTTCTGAATCAGCTCGATGCCTTTTACCAATTTGGATGTAGCTTTGCAATCAAACATCAAATAAACAAAAGCAAGGCGTCATTTTAAAGCTTAAAATATCAAAAAATCAATTCATTTCGGGACACTTAAGGTACCTCTTGATATAACGGGTCACAAATGTGTTACAATTGTTACCAGATCTGATTATCTACCTTTAAGATTTAAATTTACTTATTGGTTCTTGATTTCAGATGAACATTTTACTTTTTCTGTCCCAAATCTTTGTTGCCACAAGTCAAAAGTTGCTTGAAATTAGCGTATCTTGCCTTGTTTGACTCCAGTGAGTAATGATTGAAACTAAATGAAAGAAATCTGCTCACAGATTAAATGTTTTGTTGACAAAAATTTCATATTAATGAACTGTACATGATTTGTTGAAAAAAAATTTGTTGATCTGAAATCTGAGAAATTTCTGAATGGATTAGGAAAGGGTCTATATATGGATGCATTGTCTTGTTCTCTTTTGCTGAAAAATATAAAAAAACTTAATTTAAGGCAAGTGCACATACAGTATCCATGGAATCAATCAGAGATGTTTGAACAAGATATGGTTTAGTGGAAATTTAAAACATTTCATCAGCACTCACATTTTTGGATCGAATCATTTCGCAGAAACCCTTCTCCAAACCCTTCTCCGTCCTCAGCGAGTGGTATCTGCTCTGTGTCCTTTCTTGATGTTGACAACATGAAATCATAAAACTTTTGAAGTTCATGGCCCCCATCCCTATTAAGGGTGGGGTTAAGTTCTTTCTTGATGTAAATAGCCTCCATCACTTTTCTTGGAATAAGTTTGTCCTCCCTGCATAAGACTTTTACATTGCTGGTGTCCAGTCCATGTCCGGTGGCCTTACTATGTTCAGCAAGGGCCGATTGATTGGAAGCGGTTTTGGCGTCGTGTTCTTTGATCCTATCACCCAAAGTCTGTTTAGTTTCACCGACATAAACCTTGTTGCAGTCCTTACAGGGGAAACGATACACAACACAAAATGTTACCAGCACGTATTAATCTCTTCAAATGGTTTAATATAAATAATATTCCACACAATTGCTTTTTAAAGTGCAGCATAAAATTGGAAAGGGAGGCCTACTAGAACTGAATTATTTTAGGCATTTAAAGGTATTAGCCATGATTCACTTGGGTATGAAAAATTGTGAAAACTTATTTGGATCAAAGAAAGACCTTAATAGAATCAAAACAAACAAACAAAACCATATCACTTGCTCTAAAAAAAGACAATATTCAGCAAAATTCATTTCAGGGTTCTTTCAGCAGTGTTTCTATTTTCCTAAAGTTTGAGATTCGCAATGTACTGCTGTTGTTTTAAAAATGAACATTATTCTTTAGGAAGGTTTAATACACTTAACAACATGATCTTTTCACTAAAATATATTGTTAGTAATAAAGAAGTTCAACTTTTAAGAATTTTGTAATTTATTTCGAGAAACACTATCACTGAATTTCTCATTCTCTGGAGAATGAGAAATTAAAATCACAAACAATTGCCTGTTTTACTATAAATGTTTAAGTTCAACAAAAATGGTTATGGATATTACGGTTGCATCAGTTCTGGTCTCGTATGCTAGTGTGTAGCGTTATAGCTTTATATCCTTGTACCTATGTTCAGTTCATCTATCTCCCAACTTTAGATATATGGATATTAGTTAGTAGCTGGAAGTACTTTCTAAAAATGCAAGAAATTCAGAAGGTGTTGAGGAAAGTTGAACTTCATTTTGGTGATCGTAGCTAATGCGCCTTTAATCTTGTAGTGTTTTTTTTCTTCTTCATTTCTAGTATCCTGTGACGATGACATGGATGATCTGTTTGGTGAGTCTCCAAAGAAGAATTCCTTGTCAAAAGGTAAATACTGTCAATGGATTGAATTTTAGACTATGGTCACAATACGTCGTACGAACAGTTAAGAACAGTGTTTAGTCCATCTAATAGGACCACAAGACGCCCTCGCTGCTCGCTTTGCTCGCTGCTCGTGGTCCTTTTAAATGGAATAAACACTGCTCGTAACTGTTCGTTGAGTTATTGTGACCATAGTCTTAAGACTGGTTGATATTTGTCAATTTTGTGAGGGGCAAAATTTCACAATTCCCCAATTGTCTTATCATTTATTTGAATATACAGATACTTCATCAAGGTCTACCATCGTCATTATCTGTGCTTACTCAGATTTCGTTTGGGTACGGACGCGCGGCCGGAGTTTTCGGCTACCACCCATTTTGTAAACCTGAGGAAGCGAAAAAATGCTACCCATTTGTAAACCACTTTGACTTAAACAACTGTTATCTAACCGTTTGATACATTTTTACAATGTAAATTACACTTCAAAAACCAAATTTGGCAACCGATAGGTAAACCAAGTGAAAATTTTGTCAAAAAACGTTCATGCAAAAAAAAAAAGTGCAACCATTATGTAAACCATTTTTCAAATTTTTGAGGGCCTTTGGTAAACCTAGGGGTCAAAAATGCAACTGTTCTTGACCGCGCGTCCGTATACCCACCTTTCTACTAAGCACCTCCCGGATATGGAACATTGTATAGAGTCGTTTTACTGTTGATGTAGTCTTCCTCTCCTTATCTATGCATGTGAAACATTGCATAGATGTTGTTTTTCTGTTGGTGTAGTCTTCTCCTTCTCCTCCTCCTTCTTAAGACGTTTATAAAACATCTCTAACTCAAAAACTACAAGAGCCCCGAGAAACAAACTTGCCACACAGATGCCCCATTATTAGAGGAAATTTCAGTAGGTAGTCTTTTGGCCCCAGGTCCAAAGCCTTGTGCTTCAGGGACCAAAATGGCTATATATGAAGTCACCTCTAACAACAAAACTACAGAACCCATATGAACCAAAGTAGGAACATAGATGGATCATGACTTGAGGAAGTACCATTTGGTACTTCGGCCCAGGAGTATAAAGCTCATGATATACTAGCAAGACACAGCTAGCGTGTGGTTTGATTTTAAGATGCTTTGAAGATGCTTTCTAGACACTAGCAAGTTAAAATAATTCGAACCTTAGCGTCTAGATGCTAGCTGCGTTTTGCTAGTATATCATGGGCATAAGGCCGCGGGCCCTAGGGGCTAAAGTAGATGTATATAAAATCGCTTCTAGCACCAAAACTACAAAATCCCCAAGGATTAAAGTTAGTACACAGATACTACATGACTTGAGAAGTTCCATTTTGGTAGTCAGGGACCCAGGGGTGTAAGGCTTTGGGGTCCAGTGGCCAAAATGGCTGTATATAAAATCACCTAGAGTGCCCAAAATACAGTTGCCCCAAGGACTAAAGTTTGTTCATGAATGCCTTGTGACTTAATAAATACCTGTGGATTGTGGATAGTGTTGACCCTAAAAAGGCCTATTGTTTCCCTCTAGAGGAGCCAGCATATGCATAGATGTTCTGGAGCTGTCTAGTTTGATTCGGGGGGGGGGGGGCACTCAGATATATTGATGTACACATTTTTGAACATAGGTTTACAAAATACCCCCTAAACAAGTTTGCAGCTTCCCTTGAAGAAATGCCCCTAAACAAGGATAACATGCAATTTTACTGTAAATTTTACTTCTTTGGAATCTCCAAATCTGAAAAAAATTCCGATCATAATTTAAGAGATACTTAGTCTCACATTATAAAAGTTTGTCCATAATTTTGCTCTCTGTGTCATCATTACCTTGACTGTCCTGTTACACAGATCCGTTTACGTTTCGATGTTGCCCTGTTTATATTGTATGCATATTTTTCCTCGTTTTATTATTGTTTTTTGGATATTTGGGGCATTGCTATTTTTAGATCTTAGATCCTCAGTATTGTTATGATGTTATGTACCTTTTATTGTTATACAGGGTGTATCAAAAAGAAGTTTACAGTGATTAAAGTGCCTCCATTTCAAAAAGTATGATACATTCTCTAAATTTGTTATTAATTATAAGTAAAATAGACCATTATCTTTCCATAACAGAAAAAATTACATATGTGCGACAACCAGAACGAAAATTATGGTCAATTTTGTAAATTGTAAATAAAAACCGGTTGCGCAAAGTCAATGAAAATAATGGCGGATCCTTATGTTGTTCCCTTTTTACGAAGACTAGATACATTACCTGCATGTCAGATTAGGGCTCTGTTAACAAAGTGCGACACTTTTTGGCAATTAGTTTTAAACATTGATCAAAAGACGTCGACCAATTCGATAATATATTTGGCTTAAACTAACACTTATGGAAGAGACCTTAGGACATCAAACCAAGTGATATTGGAAAACCATTACTGATGCCACGACAGTTGTGAATTTAAGTATCTAGGGAAGTTGTTTTCTTTAATGTGTGGACAGTGAAATAACCTTGTAAATGAAGTTATAAAAAATGGCAGACAATGGTCAAATATCCAAAGTTTATTCAAACTGTAATTACAAGGCAAAAATGGATAGGATTTAGCCTCCAAACGTCTGAAGTTATTTGTTTAGTCCTATTTGATCTTCTTTTTAGCTGAAAGATGTTACCTTCAGTCAAAAGTGCAAGTGTGGAACCAGGCAATCTTTGCACAGCTGATTTTATTTACAATTTACAAAATTGACCATAATTTTTGTTTGGGTTGTCGTATGACTGTAATTTTTTCTGTTATGGAAAGATAATGGTCTATATTACTTCTAATTAAACACAAATTTAGAGAATGTATCATACTTTTTGAAATGGAGTTATTTTAATCACTGTAAACTTCTTTTTGATACACCCTGTATATCACTGAAAATATGATTGTAAAAACAAAATATTGAACAACAAATCTAATGGTATGATCAGAAAAAGACCTTTGATAATTGTCGTGGATGGCAATTTATAAAGTAAAGTCCTGGTGTGGGGGGGGCACTACAAAAATAAAGTGGTACTCATGCTCGTCAGAGCACCTCAAAATTGGACCCTAAATGGCGTTATTGTGATAGCAAATTGCACCCCTAAATGGCGTAAGGCCAGTGAAGATGTTGATAAACGCACCCAAATGGTGTAATGGGTAAGTTTATAATGACCATTTATAAACAAATTAGGTACTAAAAGTAAACAATTGAAGTTTGTCATTCATTTACATGACGTCAGTACTTATTTTCTCTTTTTTTAGAACTTTTTATGCAAAACATGTACAGCACAATACTCAGCTGAGCAACTCTGAAGTAAAAATGACCATTGACGGCAAAGGTAGCCTGAATTTAGAACCCTAAATGGCGTAAATTATGCTGAAAACTACCTCTTTTTCCAAAAACGTAGATGCCACCTGTGGTACAAAATCAGACCCTTTTACGCCATTTTTTATAATGAGCACGAGTACCAATTGCCACCTTGAGCGGTCCCCTCGTGAGTAAAAAACATTGTACCTGCAAAATGTATGCTAGTGATTACTAAATTAAGTTGTAAGTTTCTTTTAAACTCACTGACGGGGAGGGTCTATTTTAGTTGAATACAGATGTTTGACCCTACAATGGGATCCAAAGGCTTGGGCAATCAGTGGGGAACAAGACCCTATAAATGTGGGATTTGTCATAGAGGTCCCATTAAATCGGGCGCCATTGACTAGGCAACTTTTTGTCTTTCAGTGAATTCATTAAAATGCAGGAATAAGTCTTACAGGTGCATTGGACAAAAATGTCAAATTCTATCTGCAGGGGATTTAAACCCGGGTGGGGGTGGGGTGGGGGGATTGGGGCAGGGGGATTGGGGCAGGTATAATGCTGCAGGCATAGTGTGACCAAGAAAAAGGTGAATTAGGGTTGTTTTTGAGGACAGAAGGGTGTATCAGGTGACACCGTTTAGGGTATCAAAAGCAGCCATTTTAGCTCATTTGCAAGAAAATAGGGTACTTTTTCAAACCCTAGTGTTAAAATGATAACGGTAAATTCTCGATTTAGGTTGTGAATGGGGGAAAAGGGTATATTTTGGCTTCAGAAACAATCATCCTTTAGGGGGTGTTTTGGAAAACTGTGGTCACGCTATGCCTGCAAAATTATACTTGATTGCCCTCCCCCCCCCCATTTAAACTTGGTGTGTTCGATAATAACAGACATCTACCAAATACTGTGAAAAGTTTGATCAAAACCTTCAGTAAAATCAAAACTAGAATTTTTTTTGCACGTTGATCAAAGTTTGTATTGATGCTATATTTCAGGAACGAGGTTAAGTTTTGTTGTAAAACATTTCGTCTATATCATACGTCTTAGATTCCAGAAAAATATAAAGAAATTTCAATTTTGCATTGGTTCTATTAATAAGAGGGCAATATTTATCATTGTCCACAACAATAATGAATAATGTGAGAAAATGATTGATTAATTGGTTGGTTGATTGATTGATTGATTGATTGATTGATTTTGCTAAATTTGGGTAAGAGCAGAAAAATATTGGGATACAATGACCCCGGTAAAAACGTGATCTTTGGAGCCTTACAAATGCGTAACCTTCTAAATGGGACTCCTTCTCCTTTCGATTACTACTTGTAATGTTGTCTTTTGTTGTTTATATGAACTTGCGTTGTGTGTACTTTATCGTTTTATGATCATATGGAAATAAAGTTGATTCTGATTCTGATTTTGTACAAACTCTATTTTGTTTGTTCTCCAAACAGCTGATGTGACCAAATTACCACCTCAACTAGAAGTGGATGAAGGACAAGATAAAGATGAGTCAGATGATGACAATGATTGCAGCAGCGTGAGCAGTGGAGCAGCAGAGTTCTATCCTGACGATGATATGCAATATGACATGAAGATGGCGTCGCAACAGGACACATGGTCACAAAGAACTCATGTGCAGATGGCATCGCAACAGGACGCATCATCACAAAGAACTCATGCGCATAATGGGGATGCTGAGAATCTCCATGGTGATCTCCGTGATGATGACAGTAATGATTATATGAAGATGGCATCGCAACAGGACACATCGGCTCAAAGAACTCATGCGCATAATGGGGATGCTGAGAATCACCACGGCGATCTCCATGCTGATGATAGTGATGATGAGGACATTCCAAGTTCTTATGGATCCGGTGATGCTAATAGCTGGCTCAAATTTTTGCCTAATTCTTGCCAAGATGGTGCAAATTCAAAGCATGGATTACAAAAAGGTGGAAAATGTAATAGTGATAAACATGAAAATGCAGATGATGATGACGAACCTGATTCTCAGGAGACAAGACTCTGTTCTCCAAAGTCAGAAGAATTTATGCCTCTTTTTGACTTTGATAATAGTAGGGAAGATTCAGAGGAAACAGTACTCCCAGAAAATCCTACTCCTGTATCTTCTAAACATGATGATGATGAGTTTGATTCGCAAGAGACTCGGTTATCTCAGCGATCAAATGCCTCATCAGGATTCAGCGTGCCTTGTACGCCAGAGGCCGACAGTTTGGATAAAAATGTTGTCGCCGAGTTAGAAGAGCAGTTAGCTGATGGGCAGAGTGTTGAGTTGGAATCATCTCAGAGTCAGTTATTGTTGTGATCAAGGTTGTGTTGTGTTGTGTTCATAATTCCATTAAATGAGCATAAAGTTGACACATTAACAATTTTGAGATAAAGGTTTAAACCACCAGATGCCAGAAGCTGAATATGGGTCAAACCATAGTTCTTATGAGCTATCAAATATTTGGTGCAACGAGTCTTTGTTATCTTGTATAATATGATATATAGTTCCAATGTATTTTCTATTAATAATAGAGGCTTGGTGATGAAAAATCAATACACCAGAAAATATTGTTTGATGTCAAATGTTTGGTTATTTACAACACCAAGCATTTGTTATTGATTAGAAGATGCATTGGAATTAATGTAAAAACAAAGACTTGTTGCACAACATATTTGGTAGCTCAAAAGAACTATGAATTGACCCTATGTCTCATATTTACCACCAGAATGATGTTTAAATTTATACTAATATGCATAGACTGTCGCCCAACATGATAACAGTACTAGGCTAGCATGTCCAGGGTGAATTTGGGGGCTAAAGCCCTCTAGCCTTAGAAATTATATAAGATCAGCTGGGTTTTTTGAAGATTTTACATTCTAAGCCACCGGAAAGATTAAATTCACTTTACTTTTTTCAGACACGGAAACATTACAACATTTAGGAAATGTTTTGGTAAAACAGGATACATGTAACAAGATCCTGGTTGGTTTCATGAAATGAAATATAATTCCATCATCATTTCATTTAAATTCTTCAAAACTCCCAAGCATACAGCTTTTTGCCTTGAATAATATTTATTAATGTTTATTATATAACTCATCCACAGATTCTAGTCATTTAATTGGTAAGATTGTAACACGTGACCATTTGTCATTTTTACTATCGCTATCATCTGTTTGATAGTCTTTACTATCACTTTCATCCGTTTGATCGTATATTGACTCTTATCGTACTGGATTGAAAACTACAGTGTTCAGTAGGGACATATTGCTTTCTGCTACATGGATAATGGGTAAATACAATGACTAAAAGCTATAGATGAGTTTTATAAAACAAATATTAACTGCTATAAATATTCGTGTGATGGTAAAAATATACCATCCTTCATTGAAAGATTGATTGTCCATTTCACTCGCCTATCGGCTTGTGAAATGGAACAATCAATCTTTCAATTCGGGATGGTTTATTTTTACCATCACACGAATATAAGCAGTTAACATTGTTTTCCATAATGTTAGATAGGCAACATATCTGAATACAAATTGGCAAGTTTCTGCTTATTAATATAATTGTATCATTTGACGAGCACTTTGTCAAAACACTTTAGGAAATATGAACACAACATCAAAACATCATTAGATGGTCCATACACAAGACCATGAACGTGTTATTTATTGTTGTTTCAAAATAAAAATGTTAAGACTGATAACACCTATTATATAATTCATCCATAGATTCTAGTCATTTGATTGGTAAGATTGTAACACATGACCATTTGTCATTTTTACTATCACTATCATCCGTTTGATAGTCTTAACTATCACTTTCATCCGTTTGATAGTATATCAAAACTACAGTGTACAGTAGGGACCTCTTGCTTTCTGCTACAAGGGCATGCTGGGTAAGTACAGTAGTTTAAATGTGTTATCAAATGACTAGAATCTATAGATGAGTTATATAAAACAAATATTAACTTATTTCATAGTATACAAATATTAATTGCTTATGAGTGTGATGGTAAAAATATACAATCAATCTTTCAATTCGGGATGGTATATTTTTACCATCACACTCATAAGCAATTAATATTTGTATACTATGAAATTATGCAAATGAGTTCATTTGAGGTTGAATAAAAAAAAAAGTAGTGTTGAACATTTAGTAAACCATTGATGAATTGAGAACTCAAGGTTAATGTATATATGTTAAAATACTTAAGAAATAATATTAATGTTCTCCCCTCTAAGGGATTGAACGCCCTCCTGTGAAACTGAATTCTAGAATTTCATGTACTTTGTAGGTATGAAAATTGCAATTCTAATTGCCCATTGTCTTTCACTAGAATTTTGCCAACAATTGCCAATAAATAGTTCAAATATACATTTGCAGAGATGCCAAGTGGTACGAATTTTCCGTATTTCGTACGGGAAATTCTTGCGAATACGGAAATACGAATTATGTACTTCAAAGTACGCATTTAGCATGTTTAGATCGACTGGAAAAAAACACCTAAAATACTCTCCTTGAGCGCCCAAATTCTACCTTAAGATTGCCCAGTACTGTATAATACAGAAATTATCTTTTCTAGAATACTCCCAAAATTACACCCAAAAGTATTCTGCCGGTACCAATTGGTCTGTTCATGTTTTTCTGGACTGCCGTTCCACATGGATTTTGTTGATTTAACCCGTGAGTGAGGAGGATTTCTTCATAAGTTACCGTGTCATTAATCATCATGACACTTATGAAATAATCGAAAAATGTATAATGTGAGTAATTGTACAATTAGCTGACAAGAAACAGGTTAATTATGTGATAAAACCGATTTAAAATAGGGGTAGACTTTGTTACTTTTTAAGCTTAACTCAGTCTAGGTTTAGGTTGTTCATGGTTATGTATTTACACAGTGACAGTACGCATAATTTTGATGGAAAGTTTTATTCTCATGTACTTCAGTACTCATTCTCTCATCAGTTTGATGCAACTTTTGTTGGTTAAGGTATAGGTCGATAGCCTATGATGTCAGAGAAGGGGTAAGGGATCCTACCTTTCAATAGTCTTTAGGTCAAGGTCCCAGGACCATGTTTGTACTACATACTGTTTTTTGCATATGTAGATGCAACTTTAGTTCAAAATAAAATTGGAAGGGACATACTGTATATTATACTATTCTTTCCACACCAGAAAGAAATGGGAATTTACTGTATGTTTACCTCCAGTATCAAGCCCGTAGCCAAGGGGGGTGCGGTGGGGGCGTCGCACCCCCCCAAATTTGACAATGTACAAAAAAGGTCCACAAAAATTCCCTAAATGACCACCAAAAGAACACATAAAGCACCAAAACAAGTAAATGTAGGTCTTTTTTTTAATAAAATACTTAACAAAATGCTTAAAAAACTGCTAAAAAACTACTAAAACTAGTTTAGGGTCGACCAAAACGAGATTTTTTCCTCCAAATGGTCCACTTTTTGAAAATCCGCACCCCCCTTGAAAAAATCCTGGCTACGGGCCTGTCCAGTATGGACTTAGTTTCCGTGGCCGCTTTTCTGAAAAGCGCCCACACACGGCGGAGCTCTGTTCAATTTTTTTCTTGACATTTTATTTTTTATCACTGGCATTGTAAGCTTTGCTATGATGTATCTTGCAGATTAATCAGAACACTGGGATGCCTGTTTTTCGCCCTTGAAATAGCCTCTCCAGTGACGCCGCATTGTGTCAAACCGTCGCCGATGTAAAAATACAGATTTGTATGACAAAATACAGTTTTTTGACCCTCTGAGTACAGTTTTCTGACTTTTGAAGTTGGCATCTCTGCATTTGATGAATATTTTGTTGAATAGTTCAAACATCTTCTGCTTAGAAATTGAATTTACCTTCAACATTACATGAATTTATCGCTCAACTGGAATGTTTTCGCTGGCTCAACCAGCGTCATCAGCAATCTGGACAACCTGCTTCAGCTCAAAGGTGGGGGGTGGGGTGGGGGGTGGCGGAACATAACTTTTGACATCATAAAACATCTGTGACGTCCCCGGGGGAGGGGGGCACCCAACTTTAGTTTTGGTAGGGATGTGCGGCCCCGATATCTGAAATCCTAGTCTAGGGAACGATAGATTGACTCTGAAAAGGGGTCTAGAGAACTGACGGGACCAAAAAATGACCCTTCAGAAATAGTTTTTTTGGGCAAAATTTTGGCTCTGGAAGCAAAAATTTTCAAAATTTTGCTTTAAATGGGTTTCTTGGGAACTAAATTTCAAAAAATTAGGCTAGGGAACTGAAATTTTTTGAAAATAAGGCTTGCAATCTAAAGGTTGTGCTTGAAATGGGGGTCTTGAGGGTCGCACATACCCGTATCACCTTTCTAGGTCAGTGCCACCCCCCCC
>JXSR01S024891.1:210120-227077 GCA_000969725.1 Ophiothrix spiculata
CCCCCCCCCCCCCGGTGACGTCATACAGCAGTGTTTCCAGTCTGAAAACAAGAGAGACATCACAGCCAAACCACTGCTGATGATGCTAGTTGAGCCAGCGAAAACGTTCCAGGTGAGAAATAAATTTGTGTAGTGTTGAAGTTAAATTTTTCTACCACTACGTATGAATATCCACTCTTATATCTTCTGCTTAATATTTTGTTGAATTGAAAGTTTCTTGTAATCAATCTTTATAAGGTGATTCATCTTGAATTATGAGACTAATACCCTGTTCACACCATGCGAAAAGTCGTCATCGATTTAACTTAGGTTGTTTTTAGATCAATTTTGTGGATTAGCATAAAAATTTGATCACTTTCAACTAAATCGCTTTGACTTGGCGACAAAGGAAGTAGGTCAAATCTTAAAGCTGAAATCGATGTTCTGTTCACACTGAAATCTGTTCACACTAGTGAAAATTGCAAATCAATTACGACAAAAGCGATTTCGTTTGAAAATAAGTTGATAAAAGTCATCTTTTGAAATCGACTTTTTGCAATCGACTTAATACGACCCGAACCTGTTCATACTAGTCATAGAACTGAAATTGATGACGACCTAAGTGAAATCGATGACAACTTTTCGCATAGTGTGAACGGGGTAATAGTTGTCATCAATTTGGACCTCATCTACTGAACTTTAATTCTTTGATTGTATGATGCACATCCTATCTTGAATGTATTGTCAAGCTGAAATGTTGGTTTCCAGTCGATTTTTATTCATTGTCAAAATGTGTACAAATCTTCTTAAAGCAATACTATAAAGTGTTAAAAATGAAGCACCCTCTATCACCCATCACTTTTGATTTTTTTAAAGCTTAATGGGTTTGTTTTTGGTAGATAATAATACCCTCCAAATGGTTTGGCTTAAATATGCTTACCTTTTCTGTTATGGCCATTTGTTGAATTAAATTTGAGATCCCGAATTTAATTCCACATGTATTAGTATAGGAGAGCATTCACATGCTTTTTATCCATTTGCTGGTGGCAAAACAATTTTTTGACAAAAGACATTTGAAAACGCCTTTAGATAGTTACATTCCTTCATTTTATGCTATTTGTAGTATAAACTATTTTTGATGAAACTCTTATAGTGTTGCTTTAATCAATGTTTCTAATTAAGCCTTTAAAAAATTGTTTGATTTGCGTAACCCGACCGACCCTTTTTTTACCACCGACCCTAAATATTTTTATATTTTTGAGCATGGCAAAAAACCTCCAAATCCCAAATTTGATGGGAATTGATTCATGGAGGCCTGATATATGGCTTGCAGGACATTCAAAAATGACAAATAAAAGATGTGTTACAAAAAAGTGAAGATGTTTTTGTATATGTGTTGTATATTTGGTATTCTTGTATGAAAAACATAGACTTAAAAAATAATTTAAAACAAATCTGAACTACCTACCCAATTTTTTTTTAATGTTACACCAATCAAACAATTATTTTTTTTAGGCCTTATGATGCAGGCCTCCTCCTCTCTGCTCCACAAAGTAAAAATGCAGTATGTGCATTTATGAAGCATAGCAGATACTGCCTATAAACGTGCAATTTCACTTCAATCCATTCCCATGCTAGAAAGTTGTATGTACATATGTTTGATATAGTAGATACTGCCCTTAGTTATGACAGAGAAATGATCATCTGCTGATTTCTGCAGGATTTCTCCAAAGGAAAAGGAAGTAGCTTGACATCTATCTGAAATGCACATCATGTGTTTATACACTTCCGGTCAAAAATGTTTGCGCACAAAACCTTTAACCAGCCATATCTTGAGAACCGTTCATCATTTGCGTAATATTTTTTTGGATTTGTTTTTTACATAACTCAACAGGAATTGCATTTACCGCATTTGACAATATGGCGTGCTAGGCATACTGTATATTTTCTTCTGCACATTCAAAAACAGAGTTTAAATGCATAACTGTACATTTGTTGGAAAACTTTTGACCTGAAAATGTTCTTTATGGTTACACGGTGATCTTATCTCCTAATTCCATGGTGATAACGACCACTGAACTAATATATTAAATAAACTACATAGGTGCATAGCAAAAAGTGTGTGTGGTGTATTTGTATATGGTCCAGGAAATCCGCCATTTTTATGGTTCTAGAAGATTGAATATCAGAGGAAACATAGATTATTTATTGATACATTAGGCACCTATAAAAACATGAATTTTTTCAGGGTCTTGGTCGTTTGATATAATAATTACATTTTTACCAGTGCACAAACTCTTTTGACCGGGAGTGTACTTTGTTGGGCAGCTCTGTTCAATAACTCACTGACATAATTGTTGTCTCACAAAGTAAGTCCAGTAGATAACTTCAAATTGATGAACCTATGACTGTGTATATTTGTGAATAGATTTTGTCACATCTCTAGCAATTTGACCCAATTATTCAATATTAAGAGTATATTATGATGCAAGTGATTTTATCAAGGAAAGCATTGATTTGAGAAGAAAAAAAAGCAGTATATTATTAGTTATTGGGTGAAGCGGAGGTATGTTATGGGAAATACTCGTGCGCAAAGTGTCATATCCAGGCGAAGCGCAGCTGAGCCTGGATATGACACTGAGCGCATGAGTATTTCCCATAACATACCTCCGCTGAACCAAGTAACAAATTTATACCACTATGTCAATCTTAATCATCAAACTATTTATTTGCTTTTTCAACCTTTTTTAACTTTATTTCACAAAAATTAACAAAAACGAACCACTTTTGGTGAACGTTTTACTCTACATAGTACTGCGCATCCCTACAAATTTAAAATGCAACGTTCCGACACGCTCAGTGACATGATATAAGTGCGTCTGAGGCGCTCAGGGTAGGATACGAAATATATCCCGGCAGCGCCTTTTCCAAATATGGTCATAAATTCTATAAAAAAAAAAAAAAAAACATTAAAGAGTGTTGTTCCTAAAACTCTCTCAGTCCATTTTTCCAAGTAACTTATTTCTACTTTGTATGATAACTGATTAACAAATGAATGTTTTATTGCCTTTTTCTTTGAGTTGATGTTAAAGGTGGTGGTGAAGTATAGCACAAATCACAAACAGTGAGTGAGAAATAATAATAATGGTCTTGATGAGTTTGTGGCTTGTTGAGTAATTACTCAAAAAGTATAAATTAAGTACCTTGTATACTGTATAAATCTTGAAGTATGCAACAAGCAGCCGATTAATGCACATAAACCAATATGACCATACGGGGAAGTAAATTAGTCTATATTTTTCAAATCATAATAATGTACTTAATCTTGCTGAATGTTCAAATGAACTTATTTGAAATATGTTTGTCCATGTGGTAGCAACAAAATTAGTGAAACATGATACCAACATTATGAATGATTCATGTACAAAATTATTAGTATGCAGTGATTTGGCCTTAATCAATCCTTATCAATTATTATAAGTCTCTTACACAATACAAAACCACCACTTCACAATGTTGCAGAATACAATACTATGGATCTTGTAACAGAGTCCATTTGCTTGTTGCATACTTCAAGGCGTTACGGCTTTGCAGACGGCAGTCGGCGACCGCTGGTTATATGACCAGGGTGTAAGTGAAATTTAATTCCTTGAAAAATAACATTTTTTCAACCTGTGACAATTTATGTTCTTGCGAAAGATTTACACTCATATTTCGTATAATTTGATCATTTATCTGTTTTGGAACAAAAGCATTTTCCTGAGACTATTAATATAGTCTCAGCATTTTTTCCCAGCAGAACAAAAAGTGGATGTAGTCTGGATCCTGCTGACTAAACCATTTTTTGTTCTAAAAGTAATTGCTATGTTCTAAAACAGACAAATGAATCAAATAGTAAAGGGTTTAGTTTAAATCTTTAAAAAAATATTCATGTAAGGCCAAATAAAATAAATAGTTTGTCTCAAAGCTCCCGCGTGCATTAGTTTTATCGTCCGCGTTAGTTTCCCTCAAAATCCGAAAAATGTATTTTTTTTAAACTTTTTTTTTTTTCCATCGAAATTGTGAAAAAACAAATGACACCAATGGTTAATTTAATATATTTGATTCTTTATTCTGTTTTTGAGTTCTGAAAAGGTCATCATGTAAATATATGAGGGGGTTCATATGGAACTCTTGTAGAAAAGCACTCAGGACTTCTGTCACACACAAAAAAAATCTATAAAAAAAAAACTTCAAAAAACCCCCCTGCATTTCGCATTAGTTTTTCAAGAGTAGGAGAGATTTGAGACAAACTATTAATTTTATTTTGCCTAATATCAATGGCATATTGTAAAATTTTGCTTGTATTTAAAGGTGTAGGTTCCTATTTTACCAGGTTTATAATTTACTTTTAACTGATTGACCTTGACCTCTGAAATGCATTGTTTCAACCTTGGCGTGTGTCTTGTTTTCTCTTGAGAGGCAAAAGAAAGTATGCAACCCTGGGGATGAGGCTTTTATGTAAATACAGAAGAAATGGAAACTAGGTTTACCAATTAATTTTGCATTTTGTGCTGTATCTCCGAAACTAAAAAGAATTTGGAGATGAAATTTTGGATTTAACCTCCAAATTCTTTATGGTGAAATTTTGGATTTATAATCAGAAAAATATGGGCTTTCATTTGGCATCAAAAAATATACTACTTCCATTTGAGCCCTGGGGATGAGAATGTGATCGGAACCTACACCTTTCAGTCAGTTGATGCTCAATTTAGATATTCACTCATTTTTCCTTCAGCCATATGCAGGGAGACAGACCATTGATCTCATATGAGACCGTCCTTCCCAAACGAGCTGGAAATGCAGCCTCTTGTCATTTTCACTTTATAAATATTTGCAAAGACCATGTTATAAGGATTAAAATGACACCTCAATTAACCTCACTTAATTTCTAGAAGTCAATAGAAAAAAATGAAGGAGAGAAAAAAATCGAAATAAAAGAAAAGAAAAATAGTTTGAAATGTATTAAATGTGAGACATGAGACAAGTATCGTTTTAAAATTTAAAATATGTTCTATTTGAATACGAAATAAAACAAACTTGTCTGAGTCCCCTGATAGGTGCCAACTGATAGCAGACGTCGCAATAACGACTCCATTACATGTCGCACCGGTTGATCTAAAGCATCTTAAAAACTGTTAAAATGCAGCTTAAGTGCCAGCATGCCTTATTTGTGGTCTAGATTTCTACTTTAGATGTGTCTTTATAAATAATGATGAGAAACACTTTGTTTTTTCCCAAACATGTGTAGATATTTAGTGATTTGCCCATGACTTTAGGATCGCAAAATGATCTAGAAGTACCGGCTGTCCATAACATGGTAAATCTTTGCGATAGTCTAGCAAAAAAATGAGCTGCTGAACCCATTATGGAATGTATCTAAATTAATAGGAAATTTCATTTCATTTTAGAATATTAAAGGTTTTAATGCATTTTCACTCCCTGAATAAGAAATTTTGGGCCAAACATCATGGTATCTTTGCATATAAAAGAATAGGAATTCTAATTAGTGGTGTGCACCCGTCTAGGGAGCCAACTTTACTGTGGAGGGCTGCATATTATCATTGAAATCAAGTATTGTGTAACATTTAATTGATACAAAGATTATGTTTCATGCATATTCAAAGTGTTACATTCACTGTAAAGCTGAGTTTCCTTTTATCCGTTTGCGGTGCGTTTGCACTGTAAGGGTACTGGTAGTTTATAATTTAAAGCACATGATTGAATGGTTATCAGGTTGAAGTTGAGATTCAATTTTTGACAGTCTGTTTTCAATGCGGTTACGCATGCAGGGCTGTTTGAAAAAAAGTATTCTTCATTAAGTAAGAAATCATTAAAAAAAAACTGTTTTGAGGGGTTTAGCTTTATTTTAATCTCAGATGTAATCAACCTTTCCGGTGGTTGGGTAGAAATTCCAGGGTGATAATAAAAGTAAGACCCAAGATCCCGCTATCATTACTATTGGATTAATGTATTCAGTTTATTCTGTGGTCGCATAGCATGACAAAATCAAAGTGCATACAAATATCAGGTTTATTATCATCCTGGTAGAAATATTATTATCAACTGGTAATATTTTGGGAAAAATTATGAAAAGTTTATTGAACTGGGGTCAGGAATTTATTTTGTTATTAGCATGTTGTGATAGTGATAGTTTTATTGAAATACTTTTGTAATGATTAACATTTGATATATATTTGATGAACTTATTGACTATTTATAGAATAAAAGATAAGATTTATTGTTTTGCCTGTCATCTATCATCTCATAATAATGAGAATAACAGAAAATATAGGGCTTACATGACGCTCAGATTCCCCCTATTTTAGAAATATCATCTGAAATACCTGATAAAGGCCTGGAATACCAGACATCTCAGTTCTATTCAAATTCAATCAGTTGTAAAACGAAGTGACAAAATCGCTGTTCATTTTTTTTCACTGTAAGGGTCAAAACATAGCCGGCCTTCAAACAAAATGTTCGCTACCAAACATTTGGTAGTGACGTCACCAAATATTTGCGATCAAATTTAAAGTATAATCCAGTATCAAACATTTGAGGCAATGTTTATGGCAATTCAACACATTTGCAATTTAGCGCAAAGTTTTATTTGGTCTCAACTAGGTGTTGAAGTTATTTTATTTGAAGTCAATCATCATTTTGACGTCACGACCAAATGATTGGTAAACGAAAATTTTGTTTGAAGGCCGACTATGATTTGACCCTAAATCCTTTGCTTTCTCGTGTGATCATGCATAACCGACACACATGACAAAAGATGAAAGGGCTTAACAGGTGTAGTCATATAACTATTATGCCAAGAAGGAAACTTGTAATTTCATTAGGAGCATTTAGGATATGTGCGCCAGGTACAAGCTAAAAGTACGTAATGCTGATCTTTGAACGCGTTTATCTCAGTTATACATTTTACTTCCCGACAACCTTTGATGGACCATAGCTTAACTTCTGGAAATCGAGTGAAGGTCATTAAGGTGTCATTTTAATCCTTATAACTTGGTCTTTGCAAAAATTTAAAGAAGTGAAAATGACAGGAGATGGCATTCACTGCTGGATTGGGAGGGACGATCACACTTTTTTTAAATAGTTGACTAACTTAAGCATTTGAATTTAATTGTATTAACAGCAATCAATCAATGTGTAACAAAAATATCTGTGTGCTACATTTACAGACATTCTGTCTGTACATTTCAATGTATTTTGTAACTATGTAAGACAATTATAACATGGGATGGGATGTATTGTGTGCAATTTAGGTGCATTTATATAATAGTTGCATTGAAATGTAATATACTTCATTTCATTTCAGGCCATACAGGGTGGTTCAAAAAACTCAAAACCCAAGTTAAAAGTCATTTTTTACTTAGCAATTGTACCTCTATCAACTTCAGTTGGCAAAAACATCATGTGGGATAGGTTTCCTGCATTTTTGATCAGTTTTGATCATTGGTTTTTAAGATACAGCCCATTATTAAAATATTGCTTCAAAGTGGCTTGCTGTCCACGATTGCTCCTCTCTTCTTCTGACTTAAACCCTTCAATGGATTACACAACATTGATGTGTAATCAATTTAATAAGCACTCTAACCTGCACGTATTGCACTGTATGTTATATTACAGGTGTTCCCTGCTTGAATTGAAGGCGTTTTCAATGAATTTTCAAATTGCATAAAACTTTCAGGAATGGTTTAAAAGGTATTAGCAATAAGTCTTGTGCAAATTCAAGTTGATTTAAATACAATTACTGTCTAAAACGTGACCTTGAACTTGGGTTCTAAGTTTTTTGATTCACCCTGTATATCATAGCAGTAACCCAGGTATTGATTGCAAAGTATGATTTTCCAATTTATATTTTAGTCCCTGTGCATCATCAAGGATCATTGAAATAATCTACCTCTTGGAGAATGGTATGGGGGCACATAACAGATGAACAGAGTATGATAAAGTACACTGGGTTGGTAATCGATATACACTCACGGTCTAAAGTATTTATGCACAAACACTTTATTCAGCCATATCTCACAAGGCGATTATAAGGAAACTATCGGGAAACTAATGTTGCTTTTGGTCAGATCTGATAGGTAATCTATTTAAGTGTAAAATTGAGCTCCGAATGGGATCAACCCTCTCATGTACGGGTAGGGGCAACAACACAAATGGGTCGAAAAACATGATTTTTAGGTCAAATTTGATTTGACAATGCCTGGGTCAAGGTCACTTCACCGCTCAGGTTGAGTGGTCATATGGAATGTGTATATGTTAAATAGAGTGACAAGCAGGCGATTAAATGTCCTGGTCACGCTTGACTTCGCCAAGAGAATGCTTGGAAGCACACAAAAAATGATCCTTCAATGCCCCCAGTTTACAAAAATAGGGCTGTGGTAAAAGTGGAATGGTCCTTGGCATTATGACATTTTAAAAGGTTTTAAGATGTTTTCAATCTGTCATATACCGTCAAAACACTCCATATTCATTCAAATTTGACCTAAAAATCCTGTTTTTCGACCCATTTGTGTTGTTGCCCCCTACCCGTAAGTGAGGCGGTTGAACCCATTCGGAGCTCAATTTTACACTTTTAAAATAGATTACCTATCAGATCTGACCAAAAGCAACATAAGTTTCCAGATAGTTTCCTTATAAACGCCGTGAGATATAGCTGAATAAAGTGTTTGTGCGGAAATACTTTAGACCGCGAGTGTGCATGTATTTCAATGACCAAACCAGTAAATGTTATTAGTACGTTTCATGATGTGTGACAGAGCCCTTAAGCTGGTTTCAGAATTGCCTGTCGTGTGGTTGTACGACCAACGTGACGCCAACAATTTTAAAGTGCGCAAACTCGACCTTGTTGCATCCTGAAAATTTTGCTTGCTGTATACGACAAGCCAATATATCGATTACCCTGTAGTGATGGTCGCAATGACACACTATTTTGAGTTGGAATAGATTTAACTTTTCTTGCGACAGGCCATTGAGGCAAATATGCAAATGTGTCGTGCTACATTAAGACAACTCAAAATTGCAAATGCTTGGTCGTCTGCAGCAACTACAAGCTTGGTCATCTGTCGCAACGACAGCTACTCAGAAACCACCTTTATGCTGTGACAGGTCACATATGTCATTATTTTTCCTATGATGCAATGCAAATTTAGGCCTTTATAAGGAAACCATAGAAAGCATTTTTTATTGTTAATACTGAGACTTGGTACTCATAATTATTTTGTTACATTATTGTAACTCTGAAGCAGATATTATTTTCCATTGTTTTATGTAAAAGAGGCTATTAATATCTCTGAATGTGCATTGGTGACTCTCATTTTGTGAGAGTTGGTTAAATTTGACCCGTCACCAGGAACGAGTTGTAAATGTGGCAAATTTTGCGATACATTTGAAAATACTTTCAAAGTAATGATAGATATTCATACGATGTTGTAATTTGATAATATTTATGTTTTCTTCATAACACCTTCAATGTTTCATTTCCCAAAAACCAAGTTGAAATATGAAAAAACATATAGTTACTAGGGATCGTTACTAGATACTCTATAAATCTTGAAGTATGCAACAAGTAATAAGACTGTTTCAAGATCCATAGCATATCATTTGTATTCTACAACATTTTGAACTGGTGGTTTTGTATATAGACTATAGTAATCATTGATTAAGATTGATTAAGACAAAATCACTGTGTATTAATATTGAATGAATCGTTCAAGATTTTGGTGTTATTTTGGGCTAATTTTGTTGCTACCACATGGACAAACACTGAACATACGTTTATTTGAATATTTCGGCAAGATTTGGTACGTGGTTATATGGACTAATTTACATCCATATTGGTTTATGTGTGTTAATCAGCTGCTTGTTGCATACTTCAACATTTATAGAGTATAAGGACTATCAATAGAAGAATATTACAGATTTTTGATCCCATTTATATCACCATGCACTCTGTGTGACATAGGGATGTCAAGTTAATTTTATTGAAGTGACCATTTTTAATACCATTGTCTTTACAAATATTTCATTAAAAAATAAGATGACAAGAGGCCGCCTTTACGCTGCATTTATGGTGCATGGTCACATAGATATGTAAGCTAGTCAATGTCATAGAAAACTTACGGTCTTTTAACCTGTATTTTAATTTCAAGTTGCTCATTTAAGCCATTATTTAGATATAAGGTCAGTCATATCAAAATAGCTACCAGGAAATATGGTCTCATTTTGCATGATGTAAAAATTCAGGGATGGAAACATTAATATGTATTCAATTTACATTAACAGAAACCTAGCTGAAGATAATATCTGTGTTGATACACAAACCTACTCATCCCAACTATAATGGTATCTTTACAAAGAGTTTGTTGTAAGCAACAAGACCCCAATCATCAATAATTGTAGTATGGCCTATTTCTACAGTACCTGAATCAAAACTACCATTCTCAAATATCGGTACCTTTCTTTTTAGACCAACACATCATCAGGCATTGATTCAAACCTGCAGTTGACCAAAACAACAGCATTTATAACTTAGGCCATTTGAACATAAGAGCGAAAATCTAAACCCATGGTTTAAGGGTTCCAATCACCTATAATGTGAGAATTATTCGAGTCTTTTGTCAGCATTTGGTCGGCACGACATGGCAAAACCGTGTCACTTCAATTAGTATGTTTGTCACAGTGGGATAATACACCCCAGTGGAGCTCTTATGATGATTTCAATGATGTGGAAGCTAAAGGTTTGCACTTTCAATAAAAAGCTATAAATCAAAATCTTGATTTGCAATGTTGTCCAATGTCAAGACAACACATAAAAGACATTGTCCAATGTGCTTTGGAAGTAATGTCATAATCAGATTAATTTCTCTGGATATCAGTCAGTGTTGGAGGTCTCCAGACAAAAAATCTTGGTCTCAAGACCTTCGATCCAGTGTTTATTCTCTGGATATCAGTCAGTGTTGGAGGTCTCCAGACAAAATCTTGGTCTCAAGACCTTCGATCTAGTGTTTATTCTCTGGATATCAGTCAGTGTGGGAGGTCTCCAGACAAGATCTTGGTCTCAAGACCATCTGATGTTTATTCATGTCTTGGTCTCAGTTTCAGTTTTGGTCTTAGATATCAAATTAGTCTCGGTCTCGGATGGCCTCATCTTGATCTTGAAATGAAATGCCTCGATCAAATCTAGACTTGCCGGTCTACAACACTGATATTGATTTAAATAAATGCACATGTCATCAACTTGAAATCCCCATGCAAAAAACATTTGATCTTGAAAGAAGTGCTATGTAATTGCTGTGGCCTGTGTGTATAGTTTTAATAGGTTGATAGAAACTACAGTAAATACAGGTGCACAACAACTTTGATTGCAAAGGATTTCATGAAATTGATTATAATGCCATAATTCAATGGTTCATCTGCTGATTTAACGTTGAGGTACAATCTGTTTGAATTATGAGTGTACTTGTTGAATAATGCATGGGTATCCCAACCTGGAGTAATCATTCCCAAGAAGTTGTCATGGTTATAGTTGGTAGCTGCAGCAAACGACCAGGAATTTGCAATTTTGAGCTGACACTATGTAGTCCTCAAGAACCCCTTTTCAAGCCTCCTCTTCCACTCCCCAAGATGCTTTTGTCAAGTTCTTGAGACCTCAATTCGGGAAAAAATTGGTTCCATAGACCCTATTTTTGACCAAAAAACCGTTCCGCAAGCCCCTATGTTGGATCTCACATACCTACCAAAAATTTTTGAGCAACCCCCCCCCCCCCCCCGGAGACATCCATCATATCAAGAAGCATTTCTCAATGCAGTGAGTTGTTCTCATTTTCTTAGTACTGTCATGGTTGCTTGGATTTCCTATAGGGTGCTTCATTGCCCCCTTGAAACAAGCGTAATCCTAGGAGGTGAACTGTTATCTTGAAACAAGTGGTCAGCACTTCTGCACTTGATTGTGTTCTTGATTAATGTCTCGATATGCATTGACATAAATTGATTTTGAGAAGTGTTGTAGAATCCATTATGCACACCAAGTGTAGTTCTGCCTGAAATTGGAAAGAAGATGGCAAGTCAATGACAGGATAAGACTGCAGAGATTTGTTATCCCCATTTGACTAATTGCACCACATCCTGTAAGGTTGGCATGTATGAGGGAATAGTTGTGCTTGCAAAATGTTAAGACAGAATGCATGATAGGCCTTCTGTTTCTTCCAGACTTGCAGTTCTGAACCTGATCTTACTGAAATGTTGGCACATACACAGTGCATGTATCCAGCTAGTGCTCTAACATCAATATTTCCCTCACTTTATATACCTTATTTATGCAATTGATATGTAATAGATTGTGCAGTTTGCCAAGTACCATTGGTTAAAGCCTGATCATAGTCATTTCTGACAAGACGAATTGGCACACCTTGGTATTTCGCTCATCCCATCTTAATGCACCATAACTGTTTGCAAGTTGAATTGGGCTTTTATGAAGATGTTGAAAAATTGGTAATGGGCTACTTTTGTAAGATGCACAATGTTTAGCAATCATTTGTCAGCCAGCTGCACATGTAAATCAC
The DNA here is from genome assembly GCA_000969725.1 of Ophiothrix spiculata. NCBI lineage: Eukaryota > Metazoa > Echinodermata > Ophiuroidea > Amphilepidida > Ophiotrichidae > Ophiothrix > Ophiothrix spiculata. The sequence continues at coordinate 222,720 of JXSR01S024891.1, forward strand.
CAATGTGTCAGGCATGTTCAGTGTTTGATGCTCGAAACAAGTCTTTATTCATTCTGCCAGGACACAACATCTTATAGTAAGTGTGGAGTTGTGCGAGAAATAAGAGGCCGTAAAATTGCAGATACAACATACAGTGTTCTTTGCTCTTGGTTCTTGTTTTGGTTCGTTAAGTTGTTGTTGTTCCCAAGGCATACATAGGTCCCCCTATACGTATATAACTTGACATACTATACTCTATAAACTTTGAAGTATGCACCCGAGTATGCAACAAGAAATCAGACTGCTACAAGATCCATAGCATATCCCTTGTATTCTTCAACATTGTGAACTGGTGGTTTTGTAATGTGTAAGAGACTAGCAATGATTGATTAGGATTGATTAAGACCAAATCACTGCGTATTAATATTTTTGCACATGAATCGTTCATGATTTTGGTATTATTTTTGGCTAATTTTGTTGCTACCACATGGACAAACCTTGCATATAAGTTTATTTGAATATTTAGCAAGATTGAGAACGTCATTTTGATTCGGATAATACGGACTAATTTATTTCCTTGTATGGTTTTACTGGTTTTTGTGCGTGAATCGTCTACTTGTTGCATACTTCAAGATTTGAAGGGTATAACGAGGGAGGCAACTTTGATTTTTGTGCAATTCTTAATTAAGGTACTGGATGGTGCATTGACAACAGCAGCCAACTTATTCTAGTCTTTAATGTCTTTGGCTAAAAATAATCAAATGAACAGCAGGCTCATAGTTTTTGTGATCTTATAAGTTCTTGTGAGTCTGTAGATGTCTCTTCTTGACTCAAGGTCATCAAGGATTTTAGCAAAAGTCCCATTTCCTCTACTGAAGATACCTTTGCAGAATCTTGCAGCTTGTCTCTGAACTCTTTTGATGGCTTTATTCTTTTAAGTATAAGGGCTCCATGCTCCGAGAGTCTTTTAAAGCTGTGATGCTCACCTCCAGGACATCTCCTGAGGATAGGCTTTATAACTGTATGTTGGGTGTGCAGAGTCTCCTTGTTTTTTTGGGCAAGAAACTTTACTCTACTTGCTCCGTGGTTCGGATAGTCACGTGAAGCCGTTGGTCCCCTGTACGAATAGACTCCTTCATGGGGTATGCATTTCATGCAAGTACTGTGTATAATTGATTGATTGATTGAATTACGAATCTGGGAGGCATATCGCACTATAAATCCCCAGTATTTATATATTTATCTATGAAAGCACTGGTATTTCTTTGTGCTTCTCTTACCAGTTGTGGTATGACAATGTTATCTAAGTGAATAAGAAAATGGGGACCATATATATCTGTGACGTTAAGTGTCTCAATATTGAACGGCAGTGTAGATCTAGATATGAATTTATGGCTTTTTATTGCGAGTAAAAACCTTTTGCTTTCCCCATCTTGGACACCATTAAGGGTAACCATGAAAAGTATAGTGGCAGTTAGACCTCTACTAATGTGGCCTGTGCTGCCTATGCAGTGCTGCCCCTCTGCTGACAACTAGGTCTAGAAACACTCACACAGGTTTTGCGTTGACGGTGTATAATTGTTGAGAAATCCAATTCAAAACTCCACTGGCTGGAACCGTCAAGTTCTGGTGGCCTGTTGCTGTACGTCCTAGTCAATTGAAGGTTTCGAAGCAATTAATGCATTTTTTAATTGATAGATCTTAAAGAAAGGCACCAACATTTGAGAATGATAGTTCAGATTCAAGTATTGTAGAAATAGCCATACCATAATTGCTGAATGGGGTCTAGTTGTAAAGATACCATTATAGTTGGGATGAGTATCATCACATTTATATCTTCAGCTAGATTTTGAGTAATGTAAACTAAATACATTTGTCATTGTTTCCATTTCTGGATTTTTACATCATGCAAAATGAGACCATATTTCCAGGTATCTTTTTTGATATGACTGACCTTATAATGGTCTAAATGAGCAACTTCAAATTAAAATACAGGTTTTAAAAAGCCCATAAGTTTTCTATGTGACCGTAAAAGGCGGCCACCTGTCATTTTATTTATTTTAATGAAATATTTTTAAAGATGATGTAATAAAAAAGGTCACTTCAATAATTTATTGTAAAGGTTCTCAATAAATTCATGATTTGACAACATACAATGTTTGTCTTGTTTATTTTTTTGTAAATTACAGAATGGTTGTTCCTATTAGTATCTCAAATAGAAGCATTATGGAGTAAAAACTGACGAGTTCATGCCAACTGTGATCCAAGTTTTGAATCAAATTAAGGATTCGCTTTCACTTCAGCAAGTATGTGACCAGTTGTATCAAAAGGCGTCAGTCGTGTAAATTTTGAGATGCAGGCCATTATTAACCTTGCAAATTCAAAACTTCATTTTCACAAGCTTATATGTGATGGCTCACCCCGAAAGGGGGAACTTTGCAGGTGATATCAATTTTGATTTCATCTATTATAGCATGTTCTAAGCTTTAAAATGACGCCTAATTTGTTGAAATTGATCAAGGCAATTTTATAACAGAAAATCTGCTTGAAAAGTCACCATTTTCTCGAAAAGTTTTCTGTCGTTTTCAGGGCGAGTTATCACATACATGAGAGTAAACAACTTGTACCTTTTGATGCAATGGGTCACATTACCTCCAAATGCTCTTAGCTTTTTATCTTAGATCGGAAGACCAATTTACCTACAGTTCTGCCTTTCCCCCCTGTTTAGCCCATGGCAGAGAGACTCATTCCCCACATCATTATCAGATTGCAGGCCTCAAGTGTTTCTCTGAATATGTTACAAATGTCAAAGGAATTTGATTCTCATCTTGTAACATTTCTTGTTTTTTCATTCTGTGGTGTTAAAATCATTCAAACGATTCATCCAGATGACAAGGGAAGAATTGCTTTGGCTTCAGCCTGGAAGAAAACTTTTCCATTATAGTCCCGGGTGGCACTCAAATATGTTGGCAGGATATATATGTCAGGCCGCTCACTAGATCTCCATTTTCAGCGTGATTCAGTTCTTTTGCCCTGTTTTTGAGGAAAACTACAAAATTTAGCTCCAACTGCAAAAATTGCTCAGGAAATGTGAACATTTTCAGCTCAGGAGGCTAATTTGCAAAACATTGTCAAAAAGTTGTGATACCAATGTATTCTAAGAATTATTTTGTCTCTCAAAATATATTTGGAGTTTAATAATGGACTCCACTGGTAGCAAAGTTATTCAAGTTTATTGGAGGAACTGGTAATAAAAAGGCACATTCACCTCTTGGTCACCTCAAAGTTAAATTCAGGTAAAAAACACCACAGATTATTTTCATTAACCAGCACACTAGGTCACACTGTAGGCTGGCACCATGTTAATTTAAATTAAATTGAAATCTACAAATTTGTGATGGCTCACCCCGAAAGGTGAGACTTTGCAGATGATATCAATCTTGAATTTTCCTTTTCATCTGTTGCAGCATTTTCAAAGCTTGAAAATGACACCTTACTTTTTGAAATTTGTTCCATAATAAATGTAAAGTACCAAATATTGAGAAAATTCTGATCAAAACCTTCAGAAATGGCAAAAAGTATAATAGTGTTTTGAATGGTGATCTTGGGTATGCAGCCGTTCTCTAAAGTTGTGTAATGAAGTTAAGTTTCATTTGTAAACATTGCTTTTACTTCATAGATTGCAGATAAATCAAAAGAAAACTCATTTTTTCAGTTGAATTTGCTAATATATAGCCAATGCTAAGATTTCAACTCCAGTATTTTTCATTGTCTACAACAGTAATAAAATAATTATAAAAGAAAATGTTTGATATATAGAAATTGAAATTGACAATGACATTTTGCTTGCTTGCTTGCATTATTATATATGGAAAAAGTTTGGGGATGATGCTGATGCAACATATAATAAACTGTAGAATTTGAGCAAAATCAAATTCCTTTTTAATAAAAATTGATTCCAAGAGGAAATTATGCTGTGTCTTATTTTAAAAAGAAAACATTCTCTGCCCCTTGGCAACCCCATAACATGGATTTGCCAGACAGAACATTATACTTGTCAACTTCACCCCATTTTATGAAATGGAATAACCTGAGGAAATTTGCCTGCGGGTTTCCTCATACTTTCCGGGCATAGCGGGGAAGTAGGCGGGATCTGACCGGGGATTGATAGAAAACTACGTCCCCGCATACCCGGGGCATACCCAGGGCGTAAGCGGGGACGTTTTGCTACTAATATGGGCCAGGAAAACTACCCCGGGACTATATGTGTAATAATGTTGTTTTTATTAAGGACAGGAACTGAATATGGCTGGGGATCAACATCATACTGATACAAATTTAGCAAAATGCAAGTCATACAAACAGAGTATTTTGTCAGA
>JXSR01S024891.1:228801-241424 GCA_000969725.1 Ophiothrix spiculata
AAAATAGTGGAAAATGCACCCAAATTTCATAATTTAGGTGCTTTTTTAAAAAATTATTTTCCGACCGACTCATTTTTTTTTGAAATTCCACTTGAGGGCAACACAACAGTTTTTTTCTTGGCCTAATATGTATCACAACACATCAAAAGGTACATCATTGCGGCAAAGTTCATTTTGAGATACGGCCTTTTTTTTGTCAGTTCTAAAGATGCATTTTAATCCTGAGCTCTTAATAAAATCTCCAAGGTTAATCTTTTTGCAAGTGCATCGCCGATGCTCTCACGATGTCGGGCCGATGCTTCGGCGAACCTTTCGCGATGTTCTCCCGTAGCATCAAAACATCGGTTGAGCATCACTATTGGTTTTTAATTTGTTCCACATCGATGAAGCTTTCAAGATGCACTCGCTATGCATCATAAGTTCCCTAGTGCATTGTCAATGCAGTGGGACCAGGCTATCATAAAAAGTTCTCTAAAAACTATTCTTATAAAAAAGATCTGCTGTATTAATTTTGTCTTGGAATAAAGGTTTTCTTTAATATTAATTTAATTTTTATACCAAGCACAAAGTTAACACATCAGACTGTTTTGTATCTGTACAGCCGACATAAACTTAAATGTGCAATTCATGATCCCGTACTCTGGCAACTAAATGGTAATTTGACTGAGAATGCGGCTATCAAGCCAGTCATAAGCGCTGTTCCTTGCTTACGCCCAATTTAGCGGCAAAATGTAAGATGCGTATTGTGTTGTAGTCAACTTAATAGTAGCGCGAGGCTGAATGCAGAGGTGGGTCACTTCGGTCCAGACATGGCGCCCGCATGGCGCAATCCCCCAACTTAGCCGGATTTTTAGGGTGCAAATAGACAAGTTTCCTATCTGGACTTTCTTTAATCTATGCATGATCCACATTTCATCCTCAAGGTCACCTCTATCAAAACTGAGTTTAGTGAATCTAGGCCAGTCCCTTTAAGAAGAAAGATTCCTAGACTGGTGTTACAAACCCCAAATCGTTCTTCAATAATTGTGCTTGCCAAATTTTTAAGAAAAGTGAAAAAATGTGTTTATTTTCTAATTACTATATGAGAGCCCAAACAGTAATTACAACACAGTAGTAGTATGGAGATTTTAAAAATGCTGAAAAGCTTGCATCAAGAACCAAGTGAAATTTTCAGCGTGCATTTTTGTTTTACTCTTTTTATTTAGCTAGAATTAAAGAGGTGAGGTTTTCACATTAGAATCATGAATTGCAGGCACTGTCTTTTGAGGCGTAGTGAGAGTGATTACTCGCCATCACTCTCCATAAATGAAGCTGAGGAGAGCTATTTATCACTCACCTGAAAGGCAGAATATGAATGATACAATTCCTTGCAAATGATGTCAAATCACTCTCCCACAGCTCACCTAAATATCTGGAGGAGAGTGATTTGCAGCTCGCCTGGCATTTTTCAAAAGACAGTCCCTGAATTGAATTGCACCTTAAAAAGAAAACAAAATGACAATTTATTCATTCAATACTCATTTTAATAACTCTCATCTCACCAACTTTGAACTAAACATTATGATCAAGCCTCAAGAGACAATTGACATTTGTACAAATTTAAATAAGTTCATCACTTTAAATTCAATGTAAAGTAATATTTCTGCTATAAATTACCAGGATTTAAAGTTTGGGTCTGATGTAGCAACCTGGGTTACTGCATCAACACGAGACACAAGCCATGATGCAAAACTTGTCTCCTACATCGAATTATAACCGCACCTAGTACTGTAAAAGTCAATATTTTCGTGGGAAGATATAATTTCCGTGTTTTTGCAGATTTAGTCAAATTAACGATAATTCAATTTAGCTGTTTTGATGTCATTACAATAGAAACTAGTACAAAAAGTACTGTTCCCGATTTGATATCTACTTGCGAAAATTTCTACATTTACAGTACCACAAATATATAGTTCAGGGATGGTTATGGCTTTTTGTAATTTTGCCTGAATTTGCCTGAAAATGTGAATTTCCCAATACTTTTGTACAGTGAAGATCTAAGCATTTTTGCCTGAATTCAGGCAAAAACCTGAAGATAATCATGCCTGATAGTTTGGACAAAATGTTTTATCATTCACAGATTTCAAAATGGGATTCCAAACTTACCCCCCCTCCTTCTGAATCACCATGGAGGCAATTTAGGAGAGAATTTGATTTCCTTAATTAAACCTTTGAACCTGGGCCATTCCACATGTATCTCTAATGCTAACCCTGGCCAACCCGAAAGTTAAAAAACACAATATAACCCCTAAAACTTCCTTTGAGTTTGATTTCTCTTGCTTTACTTTTTCATTTTACAGTAGTCTGAATTGCTCCATTAACAAGCATTGACAAAAGAATACTACTTAAGCGACCAACATATTCGACATTTACATTGTAGACTATGGGAGAAGCCACATTTGTTGAAAATTGTATCAAGTTTAGAAAAATTTGAGGAATTTTGTACCTCTTGTCGAGTAAATATGAGGAAAATGACCCATCAGCCTTGATTGAAAGATTCATTGATGTCTTTCGATATAAATAAGACCATTGAAAATTGAAAATGTTAACTACCCATGCCTGTTGACAGACACATCCAAGTTTCTGACACATGATCTTAAAGCTGGTAATCCGACTCATAGGGTATACGGTGCGTATACATGTGAGCCGGTGTACCAGCCCGTCGGGTTCAAAGGGTTAAACCAAAATAGTTCTGTAACTGAAATATGCCTACCTTGATAAAATGACAGCCCACATGATATTACATTTATGTGTTTGCGGAACAATGTAAACCCAGAGGCAAATGATGCACTTAATGGCAAGAACTCGATAACCCCCAAATCAAGCTCCATCTTGATCCAATAATTCTTGTGCAAGTGCAGCGCTAGGCCCAAGATCTGAGTCCCATGACACTTACAACATGTATAAGAAATACAAAAACATTCAGAATTTGGTGAGTACAGGACACATATACACAGCCTAATGGGCTTGTATGACAGGCAGAATAGGTAGTTTGGAACCCCCCTTCTTTAAATCTGTGTAGTATTACCTGATTAAATGTAATCATCTCTTTAGCAAATTCTCAATCTGAAATATCCATGGAAGTGTATACACACTAATCAAATGGTTTTTTTTATCTCATAAAAGGCAAGTTCATAACATTTGGACATCATTATTTATCATTTACAATACAGGATTACATCCTATTCACAAAACTAGCCAAAAACAGGTCAACTTTTAAAAATTCAACAACATCTACCAACTACAAGTCTGATTGTCTTGTTGGCAACAATATATATTTTTTTTCAAATAAAGTCGTCTGTTTCTCTATAGAGAATTGGTCGATAAAATAAAATTAGATTGGTACTGTAACAGACACAATTTCTTCTGTAATACAATGGAAACTTGTTAATGCAAAATTGAAACTTCCATGTTCAAGCTGTTATCATTTTAAAAATTTCAAATAAATGCCAAAGAAAATACAACATTTCTGATGCACTATTGGTCAAGAAATTGATTTGGAATGAAGGACAGTGATAACATTTTTTTTAGCTCAGAAGATTTGGAATAATGCCCAGACCAGTAAAAAGATGGTCATAGAACATTTTGAGTTAGAGATTTAAGATATAAATTTTGCATTTTTATGTTAACAAGTTTTCATTGCATTGGTTTTTTTTCTTACTTTCTTATAAAAACAGATTTTCTTTGCTCTGTAAAAATAAATATGGTACACGATACCCAGGCCATAAATTTAGTAGAAAAAGGTGGGTATAATACACCACATTAAAGTTATATAGCAGCTATTCTATACTACAGGAAATACTATTCAAGAAATTTGAAGTAAGAAAGTATAAACATATATATAGATATCAACATAATTTACACATACACAGTATTTTGCACATACACCTAACATTAGTGAGTTTTAAAACAAACTTGATAAAGCTGTAAATAGAATAGATCAAAATTAATTCAAAATAATTCAGTGGAACCTCATTAACACAAAATCACTGGGGCCAAAGAGTTTTGTTTGGGTTATCAGGATTTTGTGTTATCCAACTGATTTTACATAGGGAATCAATACTTGGGAAAACATTTTGTGTTATCAGGGTTTTTGTGTTAACGAGGTTCCACTGTAATACATAATACTACGGTACATGATTATGTAGGGTAATCTACTGAGGAATTAATAGACAACCCTAAATCTCAAATAAAAATAGGGCAGTGTGTTTCATGTGATGTCATTGTCACTCTGGGGATGTTGTACGAAAGGATCAGTTGTCTGAAGATGGCCCCAGCGTGAAACTCAGAATTACAACTTTGTTCCAAGAGATATTACTGTAGTCAAAACTATTAACTGAAAAACAGCTTTTGATTGGCCAATGAATGGGCACAATAAGATCATGTCAAGTGCAAAATAAAAGTTGGTTTTGGTTGCAACTTGAAATAAAGTAGTCTCTGGAACTTGTGACTTCTGATAGCCAAGTTGAGTTTTATTATTATCCCTGATATTTGATTTAAGTATGGGCTTCTTGAGTCAGTTTTGAGCCTAAAATAAAGTCAAAATTTGAAACAGTTCTTCTGCTCTGCAAGCGATGGGCTGTACTACAAGCCCCATCAGTGCCAACCCAACAGAAATACACAAGAGGAATTGGTATTTAGCACACATTTTGCAATCATGCAGCCTTAGCCAAAATCAGGGTTGGCCGATTTAAATCAGGCTGATTTTAATTGCGATTTAAATCGTGATTTAAATTGAAAAAATCTGATTTAAATCAATTTAAATCGATTTTTATGATTTAAATCACTGATTTAAATCATGATTTTTTTTTAAAACTCAAAAAAATCACCAACCCTGGCCAAAATATCCGGCCATGTACAGTTTCTCTAATTATGCCACGAACTAATTAATCATCAATTGCTACCACAAATCTGCAAAACATTTATTGGACAATGTTAACAAAAATCCATGATAGGGGTTACATTCACAAACAATGGGGCCCCGTACTCTGGATTTTTGTTAAAACTGTCCAATAAATTATTGTTTGGCCTATAGTTGCAGCATCCTGTCATTTAGGGGGCAGACAATTTCACATAAGGATTATATTTCCTCAACATTCCCAAAGCCTTAGTACATTGGGGAATTTAAATGTTGACTTTTGCCAAATACTTTTGACAATGAAATCACAACTCTAATGCACCGTAAAGCTGGACATCTATTAGTACATAATGGTATCATGTAGATGAGACCAGGGGCTGATTTCACTAACGTCTAAATCCATCGCAAATGCTGACATTCATCGCAAAAGCTGAAATTGATCATGATTTAGTGCGATCGATTTAGGGAAACAGATTTCACTATTACAATGCGATGAATTTTGCCATCGCATCGCTGTGCGAGTGCGAAGAATTTTGTGCGGATACTATTAAAGAAGATGTAAATCAAATTCATCGCAGCATTATTCATGTTATATTTTGGCAATGTAATTATAAGTCCTTTTTAAAGATTATTTATTAAAGATACAAACTGAAGATGGTTATACATAGTTATACTATCTTGCATAATAGTCCAATGGAAGTTTCAAACATTACGAATAAACAAATGACCGCATTTTTAATCGGGGATGATCGCCTGCGAATCTCATTTTTATTTCCAACTTAATGCTATGAATTATTCATCACACTTGGGAAAATCGTGCCGGAATTTACACCACGATATTTGCTGACGAAATGTACGATGACATTGTTCATGAATATTAAAGTAATTTAAGTTCATTGTACCATGCGATGATCTTAGTAAAACTCAAAATTCATTGCACCCGACATTTGTGATGACTGTGCAATGAGTTTGTGAGTGATTCAACATTCATCGTAGTGCGATGACCTTAGTGAAATTGGCCCCGGACGATAACAATCTCTCAATTGTCCAGTCAGGCAAGCTTGGTCATAAAACTACTTACCCACACATGAAAGGATAACAAAACAGTGTCTGCAAAGTTAGTGTCTGCTATATGTACATCGTTTGGGTGAATGAGTTTTAATTACAGTGGAACCTCGTTAACACAAAATCACCAGGGCCAAAGAGTTTAGTTTGGGTTATCAGGTTTTTGTGTTATCCAACTAATTTCACATACGAAATCAATACTTGGGACCCAACAAACATTTTGTGTTAAGAGATTTTGTGTGAACGAGGTTCCACTGTACACACTTTTTGATGTTTGTACCCGAGTGATAACACTAGTGCAAGCTTCCCTCCAATTTGTACTTGCTTAATCAGGCAAGTATTATACTTTGATCAACACTAAATAGGCGGGAATAGAGGCTTTTCTTCCTCCACAAGTAAAAAAAATCCCAGTTACACGCGCGCCGTAGATGCTGATGCGCGAGTCATACTTGCAGCGCGGGTCTCCTGCAGTTATGCTGTGTCCAGCTAAGCACACGGTTATCTGTTTCAATTCACGATGTGAAGGGGCCCGCCTTTTTAAGTTGATCAAAGTATAGGCAAGTAAGTACACATCAAGCATATAACCTAATTGATTCCTGAGATGTACATTGGTTATTAGTGACATAAGAAAATAGTTCATCCAAAAGTTCAATCTCATTAATAAAAACATTTGGTATCTACATAAGAATCTATGGAAGTCAAACGTTTGGTATTAATTTGAGGTATTTAAGAAATGAGCAATTTCAGTTATCTTACTACCTAACGATGGGTTAGTTTAGTTTCAGTTCCATTTATTTTTATGCAAGCATCAACAAAATTCTTGAACTTGCCCTCCTCAGGTTTTCAACAATTCCACATCGAATCATTGGGTGTTGTGTGGCCTAGCGGAACAGTGCAGGGGTCCATATCACTAACGTTAAAATGCATCGTTAACCCATCGTTAGACCAAAACCCATCGTTAGCTACAACCACCTCTTGACCCCACGCAATGTTAACAAAGGGTTCGATTTTTCTACTGCATCATTCATATACCTTACGATGCGGTGAACACTTACGAAGGGTTTTCACGTCTTTGTGAAATCTAGTTGTAGTTGCGCCCTTCATTAGCTACGATCCATCGTAATGTTAGTGAAATAGATTTTTTTAAACTAAAAAAGTTATGATGCAAATGCACAAATTCTTTTTTTTTGCAGATTCTTCTAATTTTGTCAGCGGTAATATTTGAAGAAGGAAAATAAGTTGGAATATCGTGAAAACCTAGTATGAAAAAGAAATGTAAAAAACAATCCTGATTTATAAAAGCTCTGCACACGAGAACCTGAGATAAACCTGTTTTTGGCCTAATCTAATGACCCCTATTCCTTTAATACCATCAAACATTAGTACTGTAAACATTTCCCCCAGTGCCTCATCATTCTTAGTGGCACATTCAATTTACAATGAAAACAATATCACCGAGTACAGGCCAAACAAGAACATCAGGTTTTATTGCATTTCCATGAAATGGACCTGTGCTTTGCATTGTTTTCATTGTAAAAGGAATGGCTACTTTTAGTTCCTAGTTACTCTACTATGATCATCTTTTTAAACAATCACCCATTAACACAGTACAGGGTGTCCCAATAAAAATGCATCACTTTTGTTTTTGATTATAATATATCTCAGAAACCAATGGATAAAAATTATAGTTTAGTCTTTCATCGGTGAAATTTTGACCAAAATTCGTCAAGCCATTCTTGAACACAAGCACTATACTAATTATTATTATGAAACATTTTTAATTTTTGTCCATTGGTTTCTAAGATATGATCAAAATCAAAAATGATGCATTTTTATTGGGACACCCTGTATAATACTCAATACATTGAAACCAACCAGTTGTGGGGTGCTACATAGTTATGTCCACTTTATGGTTCAATATTTGTTGATGTTAGTTTTTTTTTATTAAAGATTTAATGCTTATGACCCCTCTATCAGAAAAGGTTTTGTAAAAGGAATTGCTAAATTTATAGGTGTATACATGTTGTTTGTTCACTATACTCTATAAACCTTGAAGTATGCAACAAGAAATCAGACTCTGTTACAAGATCCATAGCATATCCCTTATGTTCTTCAACATTGTGAACTGGTGGTTTTGTATTGTGTAAGAGACTAGTAAAGGATTAATTAGGATTGATTAAGGCCGAATCACTACGTATTAATATATTTTTACATGTATTCTTCAATTTTTTCGATAACACATGGACAAACATTGTAAATAAATTCATTTGAATATTCAGCAAGATTTGGTACCTTTTTATGACTTCCTGGTATGAACATATTGGTTTTTGTGCGTTAATTGGCTACTTGTTGCATACTTCAAGTTTTACATAGTATAGTATATATATGTTGTTTAGATAAGCTAAAATCAAATTATCAGAGTGATCAACAGATGAGACGTTTCCTCATATGGCCATGCGTCATGAACTCGCCGCCCAAAAAGGGTGGTTTTGTTACATTTTTCTATACCCAGTGCCACATAATTTGACATAATTTCAAAACCCTACATGCTATAAGCTTAAATGAGGTGTCATTTTAAAGATGAAAGGTTAGGAAACAATACTGCAAAGTTTCACTAACATAGCATTTACATAAGGAGAGATCCATCCAATTGAATCTTGTTGGGCAAGGGTGGTGGAGGAGGCGGTGCCGAGGAGGCGGTGCCGCCCTGTACAAAGTCTATGGGATAGTCACATTTCTAGTCATCAAATTCGCTAAGTAATTAATAACTTTGCCAAATTCCAACGCATTGTATTGAATTTGGTATCAAAATGACCAGTCAACTATGCTCTTCAAATTTAAATACATGTTTTATCACATAATTTGGAAATCTAAAGAAATAATGTCGGTGGAATGGACATTTTCCAATATCTCCTGTACAAAGCAATGCTAAAGAATGCCAAACGTATTTATTGCTGTAACTTTTTAATTACAAACCCTATCATGGTCAATGTATACATATTCTGAAAGGAAATTTGATGAGGAATTCAAAAATGCAGTTTATATTTGTGTACGGGGTTGTGTTTAATTTTTTTTGATTAAACAATGGTTTAATTTGAAACAAAATAATTGATTTTTTGGAGCACCCTGTATCCAGAAAAAAGCGTTCATAAGAATAATACTTTCCCATATTCTGACAGTAAATCTGTTCTTGAACCAAATTATGTGAATGATAAGTAAATTTTTAATAACAGGTGAAAAATTTACATTACAGAACTTTTGTACCTTTTTGTTCAAAAAAATACTGTTTCACCCTGTATATGTTCAAGGTCACCCTGTAGATTGGCTTGCAATGTGCAAAATAAGATTCCTTATATCTTCAGCTTTCCAAATATGTATACTTATCTTAGGTTCAAGTGCAGTTTCAGTGAAATATGTAAGGTTAAACATCAATAGGTGACATATTATGAAAATTAAGGCATGTAACGCAAAAGTCGGCGAGTTCATGACGCATGGCCATATAGAAGAGCATTACAAGGAATTGCACACAACACTGAACAACAATTGTAAACTGGATGAAGTGTATCAACATATGATGTGTAAGAGGTCAAATTCATAAGCAGTGTTCCTGCTAAGGCCGTATGGTGCGCCATTGGCTCAGGAGCGGTGAAACTTCGCGCAACGAGTTTGAGCCAATTTTCATCCACAGCTCATGATTTTGGCGCAAGCACCTCTTAAACTTTGTGCTCGAATTGGCGCAAGCTCAAAAACCTTAGCAGAAACACTGGTCATAAGTCACCAACTACCAAACTTTGAATGCTCACAGAAATCAGTGAGACTTGCTAGTTCACGTTCATTGATTTGAACAATACAGAGTAAGATTGGACTGTGATTGGCGACAAAAGGATCCTCAAACCTTCCACCATATCCTCTCAAAAACCAATGTGTGTAAGGCTCAAAACATAGTCGGCCTCCAAACAAAATTTTCACAACCAAACATTTTGTTGTGACTTCACCAAATATTTGCGATCGAATTTAAACTTTAAACCGGTAACATTTGAGGCAATGTATATGGCAATCCAGCACATGTTCAATTAAGTGTGAAATTTTATTTGGTCTCAACTCAGTGTTGAAGTTATTTTATTTGGAGTCAATCGTCATTTTGACGTCACAACCAAATATTTGGTAGCGAAAATTTATTTTGTAGGCCTTAGTCCTATGTTTTCACCCCAATAGTGTATTTGTACATGTTCTTGCTCTATATTTGGAAATTGTCCTTGCTGATCAAATGTAGCTTTCGACAACAGGTAGGTTACATATGATGAATGTTTAGAATTATTCATCTGGTCATTACATGTGCATCTTCAATTTTAGTTGCAAGTGCCCAGTGTTCGATTTTCCACCTGCTCACCTGCACAAATGCAGGCGATTTTTAATTTGTGCAGGTAGTTTTTCAACCCTACCTGCACATGTGCATGTAACATTTTGGCCTTGTAACTTCTCTGTAAGTAAACTAGAAAATGTCGTAAATCAATGTCCTTCAAACTGATGGTATATCTAGCTTTTCATCTCTAAAAAAAGAGTACATTTATTACGTTTTCCATCGCAAAATAAACATAAGTCCATCAAATAGTCGGCACTGAACATCGTAGATATCGGGGAATCCCCAATTACCAGTAACAGGTAGCATGTACTAGTCTCCCTACAGACTGCCCTACCCAGCGATCATAGGCGTATTTTACAGCAATGCTGTGCAAACTTCTAGAGATGAAAGTGTAAACATGGAGGGGTACCACTAATGAGTAATTGCCGATACCCTCAACACCACGTGCTCAACACGCCGCTGAGGTGAATACCTAGCGACGCCATTACGTAAATTGCATAATGCTATGTATGTTTTTATCATGGAAATAAACAAATATTATGAGTTCATTGTTGTACAAAAATGATAACGATAATAAAAAACATACAAATTTTATGAAATTAGGACCTTCATTTCAAATAAATACGAATAAATTAATGAATATTATTTACTAGAAACACCACATGACGGAATTCACAGTTCTAGTACATGTACTAGTGGTGTGATTCACATGTATCACATTGAGAAAGCTTAAAAAGTTGTTATTAGCTGTCAAAATCAGCTGTTTGTGAGTAAATAAAATGGCGCAGAAGTCACTCTCTTTCTGGAAAAAAGGGGATGGATCTGTCGATCAAGGGAGACAGAAGAATCGGAGGTTTAACCAGCCGTTGAACATGAATTTGCCAGCGCTAGCGGAGCAGCTAGCAAAGCCGATAAAGTCGTGAGCATGGAGGAGAGGAATCAAGCATATACAGAAATAAATTAGAAACCCGTAAAGGAGATGGTTTGAAGAAACAATCAGAATATGCTACCCAGTCAGCAAAATAAATGCAAATGGTACAAGTTTCAGCAGAGGGTTGATAATCCCTAAATTTCTAAAATATTTGATTGTTAATTGTGTGCATGTAACTTTCATTTTGTGCAGGTAGTTTTTTTATGTTACCTGCACAAGTGCAAGCAACTATTTTTTTGGAAATCGAACACTGCAAGTGCCCATGCTAAAACAATACCCAAATTTATATGTACACCTTTCCTACCATTTCTTAATACCAGGGCAGCTTTTAATAATTTTGAAAACAGAGTTCTGCAATTTCTCAAACTGTAGAACATGAAAAATACAGATTATAGTCATCTGAAACAAAACCTTTCATTATGGGCAGTACTTAATCGCACAGTGCGTGAACAACAAACCAATCAAATCGATCATCAAGACACGCAGCAACAGAACTGTCAAATCACGCGAGCTCACGAGTATCGCGTGAGTTGCGTGTGAACTTTAACCTCGGCGCACAAGTGAAAAGGTTTTCTTCACGCGACTATAATTGTTGATTTTGAAATTGCCACCAGTTTATTTATGGAAAAAAAATAGCCCTACTTAAATAAATGTACAGTCAATTGTAGCACATGGTTGACTGAAAAAAATTCAAGAAACGGGCCATTCCATAAATTCATTTGAGACTCTTGATAAAACCATACATACAATTCAAACTCGCATTCAAAAGCTACATACAAATGTACTCCAATAATCTTTCTATACAGCAAGCAAATTCATTTCACTTTAAATCTCAAGATTGACAGGGGAAATGTGCATACTAAATGAATTCAATTCTTTCTCAAATAAAGTCTAAGTTATATATATACAATCTGTTCTTAGCTATGATGTAGTACTATATAGATCAGAAGAGATAGCCCCTGCAGTTTTCTGTGCCGCACTTGCATTTGATGGGTTGAAGCTTGGGAACGGCTGAATCGGAAGAATTGATTTCACCTGAGAAAAGGAGAAAACAAAACAAACAAACAAACAAACAAACAAAAAAATTAGGAACAAATCGTCTACTGCAAGAGAGATCATCCAAATAATCCATAACAGAAATTGATTTAAAAGCTACAGACGTAAAATGGACGCTTGACACTTGCAATACGGGGAAGCGGTTTAGTGCAGCAGTACTTTCCTCACCTTGAACCAATAAGTCCAGCCTAATCCTGGTGCCAGCGCTCTTGGGAGCCGATATTCTCCGCCATCTTGTGTCGCTCATGGAGCAGAGTTATTGTACCTCCGGATATATTCGGAGTTTGGCCCGATATCCAGGAAGATCGCGT
>JXSR01S024892.1:31693-56555 GCA_000969725.1 Ophiothrix spiculata
AATTTTTCTGCAAAAGTATTAAAAAGTTTAAAATAAAATTCAAACTTAATCATGATCAGGAATTTCTGACTCACAGATCTGCAATTAGGCCTATATAAATACAAATTGTACTTTAACTCTGATACTGCATACAATCACAATGGAACAGCAACGCAGAACTTTAACGTTGATACACATTCAGCCAGTGAGGACTTGAAAGTGGGAGTTCCCTTCTGTATACAGGCAGAGTCGGGTAATGCTCAATAGAGCAAAGGTCCCAATAGGGCACGGGTCACGAGATATTAGAAGAAAATTAACAAGTGTAGAGAAATATCAAGAGAAGCTTCCAGGGCGGTGTAGCTTAAAAGAGTTTTCCAGGTCATACATTGTACATGACAGATATGTAGCGTCAGATTTGACTTAAGGCCAAACCGTAGTCGGCCTCCAAACAAAATAAAACATAAGACATGTTTAAAAACTGAGATAAATATCCTTTCTCCATTCAAGTCTTACAAGTACAGAAACTTTAAACTTGATTTTCTCAGAACTATAATTTTCTGAATCAGCCCGGTGTCTTTTACCAATTTGGATGTAACTTTGCAATCTAACATCCAATAACCAAAAAGCAAGGCGTCATTTTAACCAAAAGGAAGTTGTCATTTCAAAGCTTAAAATATAAACTTTCAGATGAGACCACAAAATTTATTTTGATTTTGGGACCCTTAAGGCACCTTTCGATATGACGGGTCATATTTGTCCTACCAAACATTTGGTCATGACGTCACCAAATATTTGCCATCGAATTTAAAGTATGAACGGGTAACATTCAGTAGATCTTTATTTACCCCTAGTTCTATGAATGAGGAAGTTGTATCAACCCCCTACCGAAATTTTTTCTGACGTTAAAATTTCTTTGGACGTCATACATTAATGGATGGCATTTGACACCATCGAACATGACATATTATTGTATAAATTAGAATATTACGGCTTCCGAGGTATAGTCTACCAATGGTTTAAGAGCTACCTTAAAAACCGAAAACAATATGTTAGATACCAATCATACAATTCAGATTATAAAGAAATTAAGTGTGGAGTCCCCCAAGGTTCCATTCTGGGCCCGTTACTTTTCATACTCTATGTAAACGATATTATAAGCACAACTTCACTGTTTGACATTATTCTGTTCGCTGACGACACAACTTTGTTGTATTCTCATCCTGATATTTCATCGAAAATGGACTGTATTAATAAAGAACTCCTTGAAATAAGCAACTGGTTTAAAGCAAACAAATTGTCTGTAAATGCAAGCAAAACTAACTATATGGTTATGGGAACACCGCATACTACTAATGGATATATATACATGTTAGCAAAAATAACTGTAGAAATGTTATAGATGATGTTTCTGATATTGCAGACGGTTTGGATCATAATGTTCATGCAAGAAAAAGGGGTATCAATGTCATATTGGATAATATATCACTAAAAAGGGTCAAGTTCACAAAATTCCTTGGTGTTACAATAGATGAAAACCTTACTTGGAAGAATCATGTCGATGCAATATCAAAAACAATATCTGGAAATACTGGAATGTTAACTAAGTTGAAACATTATGTACCTGGGCATATATTACGTTCTTTGTATTGTACACTTATTCTACCGTATATTAATTATGGCATTTTAGTCTGGGGCAACACATGTAAAATATATTTAGAAAAGCTTCTAAAGTTACAAAAGTGGGCGATTAGAACTATTTCACATGAACATTATCGATGCCATACCGGGCCACTATTCAACAAACATAAAATCCTGACTGTGTATGATACCTTTAAACTTGAACTGGGGATATTTATGTACAAGCACCACACTAACCAACTTCCAAGAACCTTTGTCAAATATTTCTTTAAACATAGCCAAATTCATAATTATCAAACAAGAAATTCACACAACTATAGTATCTATAATGCTAAAAAAATGTTTGCTGACAGAGCGATTAGAATTACTGGACTCATTTTATGGAAATCGCTAAATATGAAACTGAAAGAGGCTAAAAATATTAAACAATTTAGGTCGACTATGAAAACTACATTGCTTGATCTTTATACATGAGCTTTGCTTGGTTCTTGGTGTTTTGTTCACGTAATAGTGTTGTGTTTGTGCAGTATTTTAGATGTGCAACTTAGGCCCTACTAGCGTTTCTGGGGGGTTACCCTTTACTGGCCTTTTGTTATCTCCTCAATATCATTGTTTTGTTTATGTTATGTTTTATTATTATGCTATCTGTAATTTTATGATATTGAAATAAAATTAGATTTGATTTGATTTGATTTGACTTTGAGTTTGGTGTCAATGGAAAGACGGGGTCAATTCCTATCCATTGGTACCACAAGTAGGGGCATGGCGGCTATGCTATACACAATTGAGGGGGGGGGGGGGGTTGCAACCCCTCCTTCGTATAATACGTTGCAATTTTGATGACTTTTTTCTGGGACACACTGTATTTTATATGGTCAAATTAATTTTTTTTCTAATAGGCAAACAGCGGTTAATGATTTTTAAAATCATGCATACGCCTACGTTTCATAGTTCTAAAAACAAGGAAATAATAAAAAAAAAAAAAAAAGAAAAAGAAAACATTGCTACAAACAAACAACATACAAACAATCAAATGTTACACAAAATAATGAACTTAAAGGTGCAATTCATGAATCTGGTGTGACATTGACCTCACCACTTTTCTAGCTAAATAAAAAGAAAAGTACAACAACAACATAAATATATTCTGAAATTTCACTTGATTTCGACCTTTGGTTTTCAAGTTACAAGATTTTCAGCATTCTAAATATCCCCATAGGCTACTGTGTTGTAATTACTGTCGGGGCCCCGACAATAATTAGAAAATGACACATTTTCTCACTTTTCACAAAAATGCTAGCACATTTTAAAGAATGGCTTTGGGGTTGTAACATAAACCAGTCAAGGATCTCTTTAAGCTAAAAAAACCCCTCAATTTTGATAGAGGTGACCTTGAGGATGAAAAGTGAATCATGAATTGCCCCTTTAACGTTTAAGGTTTGAAACTTGAGATTTACCTTTCTTGGAGTTTATATTAGTATTTATAACAATAATAATAATAAATCATTTATCAATAATTTCGTGTAGAGGTGAAGGATGATTTAAAAACTATTTATATATATTACCTTGTCCAAAAGCAGTTTGTTCAAATAACCAACACAGAAGTAGTAGAAACCATAAAAGAGAAGTTGGTCTTATTGACCACTTCCACCACCAATCCATCTTAAAAAAATGTTTTAGTCCGATAATGTTAGTCGTTTTCACCGTATAAAATTGGAATAGATAATTACAGTATATAGCAACAAGCGTCTATATTTTGCAACTAAATGACATTATTACAGATACGCACGCGCAATGCTTCTAACGAATTTATACCAAACTGGTATATAATAAGAGCAATGACGCTTATTAATTTATTACAATCAATTATTTAGGATTATGAAGAACGGTTTTTTTTATTTTTTTTTATATACATTTTAATTATAAACGATGAAATGGCGGCGGAAGGTTAGCATTTTAGAAAAAAGATTTTGAGCAACAATGGCCGGAGGGAAAATTATGTAATTTCTATAATGCGCCCAAAAAAATGTGAAATCGGCTAATTTCAGCTAACAATTGTTTCAAAATCTTAAAACTTGTGCAAACCCTGGCAAATTTTGACTGAAAATTGGCCTAATATCTGAAATTTTGCGTGAAGCATTTTTTTCACACTTAAATTGTCAAAGACTAAACACAAAAAAATAAATTTCCTTTCCTTTTCTTTCTTCCTTCTTTATGTTTTTGAGAAAGACCGTCCCCTCCACGTTACATTTAGATAGGGACATGTCCCCCATTCCCCTACTTCCGCTGCCTATGAATGATGAAACAAAATTAAGTATGAAATCTATTTAAGGCTATGCTGAATAACATATAATCTTGTTTCTTATAAATACGAGATTTTACAAGTGAAGGATATTTTTGCTAGAAATAAATATCATATTTGTAAATTGTAATTTCTTTTCATTGCGTCCACCAGCCCATGTAAGCCTATTGTGATGTCTATTCATATTTACATAACATTTGGACGCAGCGAGCTAACAATCTTTAACGCGGCACACTCATGAATATGGGATTGGGTACTTGTTGGTACCCAATTGCATATTCATGAGCTTCAATAATACGGGAAGGATAGGAGCGCGTCTTCAAATTTTTCCGCATCTTTCCCATCTACGCTACGTTTATGATACCTATGGTTGTCGTCAACGATAATTAAAAATAATAGAATATATCATATTTTTGATATATAGGGTTTGAATTTAGCAACGAAATTTTGCATGCTGTCTTTATAACCGCTAATACTTCAAATAATGCAAAAATCTCAAAATGCTTTGGGGGAAAGTTTGGGGCTGATGCTGAACTTGTCCAATGCCCCTTTAAACTTATGTTTAAGGTTTGTTCAAGTGGTAGTAATGAAGTTAGCAAAAAGTTTAAAAAAAAATCATGAAAGATTCATGCACAAGAACATATTAATACGCAGTGATTTTTCCTTAATTATTCACAATCAATGATACTGATTTTCTTACACAACATAAAAACAACAGTTCAAAATATTGTAGAATACAAGTGATATATGCTATGGAGTCTGGTTGCGTGCTGCATATACTTTAAGGTTTATAGAGTATAAACTGAGAAATATGCTAATTTATAACTCTATTTAAATCTATCGTCAAACTGAGACAAATAATCTCTACAATAATACTCCCTTCGAGATCCAAACCAAACCTAATATTGAAGTTTTGTTTTTTCTACTAAACCAGGCGAGGTTTTCATTTTCAGTACTTTGTTGAATTCAAAGGAGCGCACAATGTTATGCCATATCTGTGAAAAGGACCCAGCTTTATTTCAAGCGTAGACTTAGTCATTGCAATAAAATAAGACACATGACAGGTTTTCAGTGGTGAGACGTTGCATGTTTGTTCAAAAGATATCGCTTTCGATGGCACATCTAAAATGATACTTTAATTAAACGTACGCTATCTGTAGAGACACTCTGTGTAAATTTTGTAGACAGTCACACATAACCGACTGTGGGAATATTTTGAATCAGAATGATATAAGGATACCTTATACATGGCTAGATTATAAAGATATAGGTATATATAACATCAGCGAGCGTTATAGAAAATGTTCAAGTTGTTTATGCGACACATGATCTGAAAACAAGATAAACTAGGTAAATAAATACTTCATAGTAAGAGCAATTAAATTTATAAAAGATCCCAATACTAATTTATCGTTAAATAATTCGAAAGAAGTTAAAATGTGGGCAAAATTTCTGAACGACAAATCACAGCAAAGATCAAACTTGATACTGGCAGCTAGTATTCAATGAATAATCATTGAAGTTTAGATATTTGAAAATGTTAGTGTTTTGTTATTTCAGTTATGTTTAAAGCATCAAAGTCCAATTACCTATAAATGAATAAACGAAGATCCTGTATTACTTTGTAGATTGCTTGATGATAATTATATGAAAGCTAATGTTAGTAAAACGAAGTTTATGTTACTGGGTACCAAAGTAAGGACAGGTCGAATTAATTATGGATAATGTGAAACTAGAAAACGTAAAGTCTTTTAAATATTTTGGTGTTACTATAGATGCTAATCTGAAATGGACTAATCACATCTTAAATGTTTCCAGGGAAATGTGCATGATGAGGAGAATAAAACCATATGTACCTTAGAGTTAACCCATAACAATTTATAATAACATGTTTCTCCCACATCTTTATAGATTATGGACTTTTAATTTTGAGCAATTGTGGTGAGGTATAAACTTATACAAGATCCAAAAAAGATCAGTGATATGGCACCATGTTATCTTACTAGTCGTTTTAAGTATATAAATAATGATCAGTGATATATTTCAAATGATTGTATAATTTATAATAATTGATCGACGACTTAATGATTTATAAACTATAAAGTTTCAATAATGGTGATTTGGAACACAGGTGGTCTGGCAAATGCAGTTTAATGTCGCAACTAGTACAAGTACCTCAAATCAGAAACTTGAATTGACATTTAGATGGATTAACTTACAGACATATCACTTTTCCAAATCCTGTTGTAATAAATTGAATCATTCTTGCAAAACTAGCAAATAGTATAACTTAAACCATTTTCCAATAACCAGAAAATCAGGATACATATCTTTCATCCGTGTCTAATGTAAGTGAGTCCTATTTCTGTCACCGATTGACATGATCACGTTATAGTGCGTAAGGATTTCTTACTCGTAACTGCGCATCAACTCGAAGCAGCTACAATTACACATCATGTATATCACGGACTGATTTCATTTTGGTGCAACGATAGATTAAGAACGAATGTTTGACAGTGCTGCTTAGAGCGCCACATGCACAATGGAAATACACGGAAGAAAATGAACTTTTTTGAATCAGATGTATCTCTGAATATAATTCATTGTGATGTACATCATAAAATTGAGGATAATGAAGGATTAATGCCGAAGCAAAAGCAAAAACAGCTTTAATTTGTATCTTTGCAACACAGTTTCATTTGTATCTGTGCAACACAGTTTTCATATGTATCTTTGCAACACAGTTTCATTTGTTTTTTGCAACACAGTTTTCACTTGTATCTTTGCAACTTAAGAAGCTAATAACACGGATAATGCATTACAGTTAAAATTGTAAGCAGTTACAGAAAAAAAGCAAAGGTATACTTACAGATGGAATCTTAGCATTGTGAAAGGAAACTCTATTTTTCATGGATCAAGAGCGTGATGTATCGAAGACGGGGTTTATTTCAATGATCAACCCTTCGTTATATATTTCTTAACTAGAATATCAATGGTCAGCTAAATTACTATCTGAATCTGTCATTTAATTTCTAAACGGAGTAGCAATATTTTCAAACCAAATTTTGCTGTATTGTTATAATCGAATACATAATCATCACCTAAATAAGACAATGCAAAATTCCCATAACTGGTCATTATCAGCGGAGAACAGGTCTTTTCACGAGGAAAGTTTTCTTGAAATCAATGCTAACAGTAATACACTTCATCCATTTGTCTTCTTTCTCATGTGGCTAAATGTTTTACTAACATCAGGTGGGAATTTATTGACAATTATAGCATTTCTAAAGGATAAGAACATCTACAGTAAACCAGGAAACTTACTAATTCTTAACCTTGCATTTGCTGATCTTAAAGTCGGAATAATTTCGCTACCATTTTACAATCTTTGGTGGCATAATGGATTTTGGGCATACGGAGAATACGTTTGTAAATTATGGGTCATTATTGACTATGGTGCTACTATTGAATCTATGTTAGCTATGCTACTTATCAGCTGGGATAGACTTTATATGGTGAAAAACATACAGATGTATATTAAAGATCAGACTAGAAGCAAAATCGGTGTTGTGGTTCTTATATCATGGCTTCTTTCATACTCATTTTGTTTCCTTACTGTGTTGTTAGTAGAACCGATAACAGGACAACGTAATATTGATTACAACACAGATTGCGATTTTCCACCAAACTTCTATCTCAGTGTGACCATATTTGAAGCGATTATACTGTTTTTTATTCCAATGTGTGCATTATGCTATTTCAATACCAAAGTTTTTTTAATAATTCGTAAAAGAGCAAAGACTGTACAACCAGGGGACATAGCAGGTGCGCCCTCTACGGCTAATCCTAGACAAATGATGACTCTTCAGGAATCATCGAGTGTAGCTGGAACAATCAATAACAGCAATATCCAATCAAATACGCAAATGACTGACTCCGAAAATCTGATGAAAGTCACAAGACGAAGTCTTCATAAAGATCGTAAAGCTGCAGTAACACTAACATTGCTAGTAGTGACGTTTATACTCTGTTGGGCACCCTATAACTTGGTTATCATACTGGAATTATTGTGGAAGGAGAGCGTTCCAAAGCCGGTTGCTTCATTTTCAGAATACCTTTTGTGGCTGAATTCGGTGATCAATCCTGGTTTATACGTTGCAACAAACCCTTTATTTCGAAAACAACTGAGAAAAATGTTTTCAATTGTTTGATACTGTGTAATATTTATTCTTATTTGAGCACTCAGTGCTCGAATAATTTGAAAATCGTTTAAATACTAGATCTATAGAAAGAAGTTATAAAGACAATTTGGGAGATAAAGTTTGTGACTATAAGACTGGTTTCTAGACAATTAATTTTCATATTGAAAGTAATCAGTCATCTTGTGCAATAAACGATTCATATAGGCAAATCGGCCAGGAACAACTATCATTAGTTTACTTTATATCGTATACGCGTATTAATAATTAAAACCAATATATACGAGCGTATATATTTTCAATACACCTATCAAGTATTTGAAGGTTAATAAAGCACAGAGTGATCTCTGCTTGTACTTTACTTTCGTAAAATGAACCTGAACAGCCTTATCGCAAAACAAGACTGACCATAATTTCTTTTTTGAAGTAAATACTTCTTTTTTCTGATGTGGACAGTTGCACCAAATTGATATTGTTGGCGATACAGATTAAATAACACTTAAGTGCATAAGGGGGGTCCATATGGATCCTGGATTTTTTTCGAAAAACGCGATATAATCCAATAAAGCTGTTTTATGCAATTGTCAAGGTAGGGATTGCGTATGTTTTGGTGGAAAAAAGCATCAAGTCGGTCGTGTCGTTTTTGAGATAATTAGCATGAAAATCCAGGTCCATATGGACCCCCGTTGTGCACTAACGGGATTCCAATATACAAATATTGACTGCTTTGAGGGGCATGGTTAAAATTATTTTCACGAGGCGATCTCAAAACGATGAAAATGCCCGAAGCGAAGCAGAGGGCATATTCATGGTTTTGAGATCACCGAGGGGAAATAATTTTAACAATGCCCCGAACAAATAGCTGTCAAACAATGGTCAATTTTCGTTTTATATATTTTTGTAATCTGGTTGGATAAAAGAACCAATAATGATTTACGATATATGTTTCTCCTTTCAATGCTGACCGCGTCGTATTGTACGCAAAATGTATTGAGCGGGCCTATTGAACAATATACCACGGGACTAGTTAAATCCAAGCCCTCACTTTTAACCAATCAGAGAACAGGAATCTATATATGAGGTGTATAAAACACCTTATGCACTTAAGTGATAAGGAATGCTTCAGATAAGATAGTGCTTGTGATAGGGATAAGCATTGATGCAAATTAAAAAAATATATATAATGCCGGGGGAAGGGGTATACTCAAATTCTGGTTTGGTAGGACCAAATTTCCAAAACAACAGTCCAGGGAACCGAAGATTGACTCTGAAAAGGGGGTCTTGAGAAGTGAAATGACCTTTGTGAAGTATCTGTTTTGGGTTCTCTCTGGGGTTATATCAGTGGAAGCACACATCCCTTGATTAATTAATTTTGGCTTGAAACTTGGGACTTGAAAGCTAAATTTCTTATTTCTTATTAAAATTGTTATTCAAAACTGCGGTCGAGTGACATTAACTCTCGTCTTCCTGCAGGGCGCACAACACTAAATAATTAGCACTCGCAATCCGGCATTTCTAAAATCGGCAAAATTGACTGTCCTTCTAAAAACAGGAGTTCAAAACGTATAGAAGGGCAATATGTTTGGTCAATATTTTGTTCTAATTATAAAGTTAGGTTTATTTAAAAATGATCTGATGCCATTTTTGATCTCCAGATTAATTTGGTAAAATTTAAAGACTTTTCCTTAATTTGCGCTTGATTCTGGAAATACAAAATTCGGTTGTCGGTGATAGGGGGCGTTATACTTCAGCGTCCAGTTTCTCGAAAATTTTGCCTTGAAGGTGTACTTTTATCATCATTTTGTGTTAGAAGAGATCATAATCATCCGAGAAAAGGCAGTGTTGAAGCAACCAGTTGCTTTATTATTGAGTTCTCAGGTGTTTTTAGAAGCCATTTTGTACAGTAAGTCAATGGGAAGCCCTATTGTGGTGTGACGCCTGAAGTCTTTCTGAGGGGGCCTATGATTTTAAAATAGGGCCCCCAAAGTTATATTGTTTGGTACTATAGTATAGGGTAGGGTCTATTCTTTCCTTTGATACCAAGATCATAAAATCGGTCAAGGCGTGACGTATTTATGACGTCACAAAGTATTTCCGCACCGAAAACAATCGACTTTGGGCAAAAATTGCCATTTTTTTCAAAAAATCGTGATAAAAGTTCTAAATGGCCGATTTCCGAGATATCGACAATTCTAACATGTCCTGTAAGTTTCAAGTTCATATCATACAGATATTTTTTAATATCTGAAAAATGGCAATTTTAATATATGAAAAATTTCAATGGCGGTTTTTTTGAGGTGGCAACCACCCCCCCTAACTTCGGACTTTGACGGCCTACCAAAACTCCACCTTCTGTGGTACACCCGATTATTTTTCATCAAAATGACCGCAAAGGATATAAAAACAATTACCTAAATACCTAGGGTCGCTTTATTTTGCTTTATTTTGTGCAACCGGTTTTATTTAGAATTTACAAAACTGACAATAATTTTTGAAACGATTGTCGTACATCTGTTATTTTTCTCTTATGGTAAGACAATGGTCTATTTTACTTATGATTTAAAACAAATTTACAGTATGTATTATACTTTTTAAAATTTAGCCACATTACTTACTGTAAACTTCTTCTTGATACACCCTTTTTTATAACTGGAAACGTTTTTGGAAATTTTGAATTTTTAATTTTAGGCAACATTTACCTTGTTGAAGCAACTTTTTGTTTCTATACCGGAAAATACCAAAAATGTGATTTTTCACATTTTATTTTTTCATGAACAAACTGAATCATTAAATACTGAAATAACGATATCATTGAATTGGTAGAACTTTAAATTAACTTAATCATTCGTAAATAAACTGAAAAATTAATGTCCCTTTACAAAGATTGATTTTGATTTACATATTACTTTTATCTGGCTTGAAAGCTTGCGAGAAACATTTGGATTCTGTTTATTAATCGTCAGTACGATTAGGGTATATAAGCTTCAGACGGTAAAGCTATTACTTTTAATATAATATAGCGATCACATTATGTTTTATTCTTCACGCATAAGCAATTATTATTATTAATTTCTTTATGATGACTTGTCAATTGAATTACTAGTAGCACGAACTGGTTACAAATAAGCTCAATTCATACTCGGCCTCCAAACAAAATTTTTCCTACCAAACATTTGGTCGTGACGTCACCAAATATTTTCCATCGAACTTAACTATGAACGGGTAGCAAACATTTGGGCCAATGTATATGGCAATTCAATAACATGTGCAATCTAGCGCGAAATTTTGTTTGGTCTGAACTCGGTGTTGAAGTTCTTTTGTTTGGAGTCACTCGTCATTTTTACGTCACGACCAAATGTTTGGTAGGAAAAATTTTGTTTGGAGGCCGAGTATGAATTGACCTATACATAAGCATTTCTTGGCCAAAACACTTGGAAAATCTTCCGTTCACGAGATATTAAGCCGATAGCCATGTCAGAAAATCCGAACATTTTATTGAAGTCCTGCTAAAATCTTGCATATGTGACATGTTAAAAAAATGATGCAGGGGCATGATTCTGAATGTTTGTATCAAAGCATGGGCATTTTAACTTTATATATCGGAACGTCTTTTTCCTTATACATCTTCTGCAAACTTTCAAATCATGATCTATTTAGTAAAGTAAGAAGTCAAACACATTAATGTAGTTAACATCAACATAGTAGAGTCATCTTAACAATATCCAATTACCGCGGGGATGTTAGCTGTTCTCAGCTAATGCTATTTGACAAGTACACAGTTGCTACCAAATAGAATCCATTTACGCCTCGTTCATCTTCAATTCCTTTCTTTTTGTTTTGTCTATGTAGGCAATAAGATGAATGCATGTTAACGTTACATTGTCATTCATCAAAGATTTAAAATACAGAAGAATGGCAGTTAACAAGATTCCTCGAGGATACAGTATTAGCACTAGATAAGTACATCTAAGATCCTACACAGTAAATTGGATTAAAGTTATTTTTCCGGGTCATGTACGCCACTCATAACGCGCGCGAACAGCGTGAGCGTAAACAATCGAAATCAACAAATCACGTCGGAAAGAAAAAAAACCCGCGAACGAAGAAAAAACAAATCTGAGATAAACTATACATATTGTATTTGACTTTCTATGTGACTACATGAAGATTTAAGATGAAGAACAAATGTGTCGTGGTAAAGCAGAATGTTTATGCTTCACTTTTTGTCTTGCCAAGAAGAACATGAAACTCAGCACCAGGGCGTCGAAATCCGCGGTTTGTGCGGCCGCGCCGTTTCCAGAAAAAAGGTTGAAGTCCCAGAAAAAAATCGGTAAGTCAACAAAAAAAAAATAATAGTACAAGGTCAAATAAATAATAATTGAAAAAAATCACGAGAATTTCTGATAACAAATACTATTTCTGGCAAAATTAAATGATAAAATATAAATAAATGAGCCAAATTTGGGGGTGAATGTCAAATTACTGTCAAAAACAAACGAGGTTTTAGAGCGATTAGTGCATATTTTCATAAATCCCACAGAAAATTCTCATCAGCGCAATAGAAGTTCCCAGAAAGGTTATTTGTTTTCTTTACCCTGCTCAGAACCTTTTTCATGTTTATTAACTGATAATACATCATTGTTTAGAATTTAGAGTAATTTACAAACGGGTAGATGTCGCAAACAACGAAGCAAATTGTCCAAGTAGTAATGTTTCCTCATAAAAAAAAAAAAAATAAGAATAGGGATGGACCTTTATTCCAATAAGCATGATAAGCGCTGACCTAAATGCTTTGGCAAAGTGAAATTGGGGCTCTTCACACGGGAGCATCAAATTTAGATGAATGTACATTTCCGAAGTGCAGATTGTGTTCACACGCGCGTCAATCTGACTTTACTGTCGTTGCGTGTATTGACGTTTGCTGAAGTCCAGTTTAATCTAGATGCATCTGGATATGCGAAGTACAGAATGATTTACACGTGTGGAGAGCCCCATTATGCACGTCTTGACAGAAAACGGAACTCGTGTTTCTAAATTTTTTGAGGTGTTTTTTATTGCTGCACAAAGTTTTTTGTATATTGGAATTAGTAACATTGAGTTTGGTCTTTTTACGAAGAATTCGCAAAGTTTTAACATTATCCTATGAAAACACTTGCAGCTGTAACAATGTCATTTAAAAATATTTTGCTTTTACAATACAGGGTGTCTCAGAAAGAACACCTAGTCTTGGAAGGTCATAACTTTAGAAGATTACAATAAAATCAAAAACATAATTAACCTGAAATATATTAATATAATATAATAGTACAGATTCAGTTTCTGCTGTTTTTTTGTGACACGAACAACAAATCACAGGTTTTCTGAAAGACTTTAAAGTAAAGAGTTAATTGTATTATGTATCGAATTATTTTAACTTTGCAGTTTTATGGTAGAAAGGTAAATGAAATTACTTCAACCTACCGGGCAAAATTTGTTGACCTAGATGTAATATTATCAAAAATGACGTCTTGCTTTCGAGTTATACATATTCATGTTAAGCAATTTCCAATTATTGCTCGAATTGCTTACGCTATTTTGTGTCTTAACAATCACAGTCACGGCACTCACCAACAACCATTGTACCTCACATCATATTAACATTGGAAAGTAAGTTAATATCATATTTGAAAGTATGATAAGATGCTTGTAGTCTAAAACATATTAAGACTCTGTGATATTTCCGATTTGGAGATATCAGCCAGTACTTGATTTCCAGTTTGTTCCAACCCTTGGGAAAAACTGCATAATTACCGCATTATCTGATAACTTCAGACCTTTGTAGCCTCCTAAATTGCACCACTATATCATTTGAACAAATAACGCTCAGAGGTAATTTTATCCAAATTGTCGATCACATCTTTTGAACATATCTTTTTAATTCAATTTTGATGGGCATATTATTTTATTTTATTTTTGACAGTACACAAACCAATTATCTATTTTTGTTGTGTTATTTTCTTTATGTCATTTGTCGAAATATTATGAGTAAATACTAGTCAAGTGTTTTTGCTTAATTTTACATTTTCAGAACATTTCAAATATTTACTTTACGTACGCTCTATAACAGTTCATGCCAGAAAGGTAATGAAATAAATCGTGGCTAGAAGTAATATCGTCAAAAAGAAATAACATATAGCATATTTTAGCCAAGCAATTTCACGTTATTTGTTCCATTTGCTAAGGCTATTTTGTGTCCCAACAAACATGTTATTACGCAACGACAAAGCTGTTGTACCATGCAATACGTATGTAATTTGCGGAACGTAGGTTAATGACACATCGGAAGTTGATAAGACGCCTGAAGTCTCACAAATATCAAGACTATTTTAAATAATGAGATATAACCTTTTATTTTGGTTTCAATTCACACAAGCCCATTGGAATAATCTACGAGTATTACCAATTTTATGCTTCAAGCGTTATCGTTAAGCATTTTACAGTTTGTGTTACGAAAACCTTAACCTTTTCGCAATCTCTCTTAACTTTTAATTTACATGTACGGTATACCGGTAAATCCCTGTGTTAAAAATAAATGTTCTACTTGGAACAGTGATTGTAATTCTGAAAAAAAAGCAGTACATGATACCAGAAGAAATGTAAATTTACACCCCGTATCATGTTTAACACAAATGCCCTTGGGTTTGGTTTTAAATTAAACATAAACTAAACATGCTAAAGGGACAAACATCCTATTATTGTCTTGGTTTAAACACTGTTGTTCGTCGTGTGCTCGTTCAGAAGTATTTATTTATTTATTTATTTATTTATTTATTTATTTATTTATTCAACAATATTTAAACAGGGTAACCCTCTCAACAAAAGATTTACAGTGGGGCCCTGTCTATAAAACATAAGGAAAATATAGAATATAAATTAAGACTTGGAATATAAACATGATACATATACAATAAAAGACAAACTAAACTATATAAAACGAGCAGATAAAATAATAATAATGCTAAAAAGAGCATATAATATTTACAATACTCGAAACTCTTTATACAAAGTATGATTAAAACATTGAGCAGGATGATATACTAAGACGATTGAAATTTACATTTTAAAATCTTTTTTGAAAATGTATTTAAAAGACATAAAATTTATTGCGTTTTTCTTATTGACTGACATTGTATTCCATAGACTGCTACCTTTGTAGTGAAAAGTACTTTTGCCATAATTTGTATTGCACTTTGGTAGATAGAGATTATTGGCCACACTTTGTCTTGCGTTGCGTGAATGGACATAATTTACATATTTAAAACGACTAGTTAGATAGAAGGGTGCCATATCATGGAGAGCTTTAAACATCATGCCCTGTTACGTATAAAATGCGATCACGAACACTCATAAAACCTAATGTGGTTAGCATGTCACTTATATGCGTGCGAAAAGGTGCACCTAAGATAATTCTCATGGCGATATTTTGCAGTTTTTGGATCTTGTTTAAGTTTACCTCACCACAATTACCCCAAATCAAAAGCCCATAGTCTAAGTGTGGGAGAAACATTGTATTGTAAATTGTTATGAGGGAACTCTTAGGTACATATGGTTTTATTCTCTTCATTACGCCAATTGTATTGCACATTTTCCGGGAAACATTTGAGATGTGATTAGTCCATTTCAGATTAGCATCTATAGTAACACAAAGGTATTTAAAAGAGTTAATTTTTTTCTAGTTTTACATTGTTCATAATGACATTAACCTCGTTGACTCGACTCGTTTTTACTTGAGTACCTAGTAACATAAATTTTGTTTTGCTAA
Organism: Ophiothrix spiculata; assembly: GCA_000969725.1. Taxonomy (NCBI): domain Eukaryota; kingdom Metazoa; phylum Echinodermata; class Ophiuroidea; order Amphilepidida; family Ophiotrichidae; genus Ophiothrix; species Ophiothrix spiculata. Next base: position 47,613 of record JXSR01S024892.1, read on the forward strand.
CATTAACTTTCATATAATTATCATCAAGCCAATTACAAAGTGATTTAATATCTTCGTTTATGCACTCTTCTATAACATTAACATTATCATGGCAAAAATAAATTAGTATGTCGTCAGCATACATATCAACAGAATAATTAATTACACTTTTAGACATATCATTGATAAATAACAGAAATAAAAGGGGACCTAATATCGACCCCTGCAGAACCCCAGATTTGATGACATTTGGGTCTGATATTACACCATTAATAGATACACATTGGATACGATTACTCAGATATGACTCAAACCATTTATTTTCAGTATCCTTGATTCCGAATGAATATAATTTTTCAATTAGCAAATTATGGTTTACAATGTCGAATGCTTTGCTAAGATCAACGAAAACTGCACCGACATTATTCCCTTTATCAATTTCTTCTTTCCATTTATCAACGGTTTTGATTAAGGCTGTACAAGTAGAATGATGTTCACGGAAACTTGATTGGCCACTATACATTAGATCATTATCATTAATATATTTATAAAGTTGCCTGTGTACAATTTTTTCAAGAACTTTTGAAATTACTGGTAATACAGAAATTGGTCTGTAGTTTGTAAACTCATCTTTATCACCGTATTTGTATATCGGTGTGACTTATTTGGTGAGATAGACTTCAATTCATCAAGTACTTGATCGGTGGTGATTTCAGTGAAAACAAACCTATTATCATAATCATCAACGATTCTGTTTTTGTTAAATGGGAGAGTTGTTAAGATCCCTTTTTGTTTGGAAGTAGTTCTTTCAATGTCTTCCACATTTTACCAGTATCACCTGCAGAATCGTTGATTTTATTCGTAGTAATCTCTTTTTGCTTCTTTCATTAAAACATTCACTTTATTTCTTAACCTCTTGTACTCATCCCAGTGATTCTGTTCACTAGTATCTTGAATAACTTTGTTGTGGTGAAAATCTCTCTGATGCATTATATCAAAAATATCCTCACGATTTTCAAGCCAGGGACAAAGTTTACCTTTAAAACGGATTTATTTAAAAGGAGCATGTTTATCGCAAATTACTGTAAATTTTTTGACAAAAGAGCTCTATGCGCCATTAACACTGCTAGTTTCCTGTAATTCCCAATCAGTGTTCTCAAGTTCATTTGCAAAATTTTCAACATTGAACTTCTTAAAACTCCTGAAAGTCCTGGTAACATGATCACCTTGGCTTTTTACATTTGGAACTCTTTTGACATTAGACAAAATAACAGTGTGTACAAGCGCATGATCACTAAATGCGTTATGAAAAACATCGGTACTTTCACAAATATTGCTATTAGTAGTCAAAATAACATCAAGGAGTGTTTTACTGGTTTGAGTGATTCTAGTAGGTTTTGTTACAAGTTGATCAAGATTATACATATACATAAACGATGTCATGTGATCAGAAGGCGAATTCTTTTTCAAGAAGTCACAGTTCAAATCTCCCAGGAGGATTATTTCTTATTTTCATTTGCAACATCACTCATTGCTTCTGACAATATATCAAGATACCGTAGTTAGGTACATCTTTTTGTGACCTACAGTACAATGAGCCAACGATAACAGGCTTCTATTGCATAACCTTAACTTTTAACCAAATTGCTTCAATATCATGATTCTCTAATTCGACTCGTCTCTTATATTCAATATCACTCTTTATACAGCAACTCCACCTCCATGTCTGTTTCTGTCTGCTCTTTTTATTACATAATCAGGAATATGAATTACTTCTAGCCATGTTTCAGACAAAGTAAAAACATGAATTTGATTTTTAGATAGCAATACCTTAATATCATCAACACATGCTGGAAGACTTTGGGCATTCAGGTGGCTAACTCTGATGCCTTTTTTAACATTAGGTATGTTAGAATTTGTGTTGATGTAAAAATCTGAAGCTGTTGGAACAGTTACTAAGTTTGAATTACACTTATTTGATTCAACAACCTTATTTGCAGCTTTAAGATTAGACTTTCTCGGATATTTCAATCTTCTCTCATCATTTGTACAATTTTCAATTTTCTTCGAAACTCTGATTGAAGAAGAGAAAACCTGTTTTGGTCATGATTATATACAATGCCATTATCAAAGTTATTGTCACTATTACCATAATTCTTATACTCATCCAAATTACAAAGTTTTAAACTCTCAAATGGATTTTTAACAATTTGAATACCATAATATTCATCATGTTCATTATTAACCTGAGAATTGTTCATGCTTATATTATCATGAGTTTTCAGAACAGAGTCTTTGGCACGATCATCCGCTCTTGCAGGACATCAGTATCTTCTATCGCGAGAGTTCCAGCTAGGATACGAATGACTTGTACAGAATCTGCTTTTGTGTCCCAGACAACCACATGACCGGCATGCTATACATTCAATATGTTATCAATACGGTTTGTCCGTTATATACGTTCAATGCGTTATCCATACGGTGGTGGTCCAATTACCAAACGTTAAGTATGTTAAACCTTTGTACGTTATTCGTGCGTTTGGGCTCTATATGTGATGTGTGACAGAGCCTTCTCAGCGGTGCAGTGATACAATACCATGTTGTCTTGTATAATCTTCATACGCGTAAATACATTTTAGTCCGTATTTTCTAATCATCACAACGTACCCAATCTTGCTGAATATTAAACTTATGTTTAAGGTTTGTTCATGTGGTAGTAATGAAGTTAAGATTCAAGATTCAAAATTCAAAATTTATTTCAATAAACATTCACATTCAATAACACATTCAAAAGCACATTCAAAACAACTTAGAATAAACAAACAGTATATTAAAAACACAACAAAAGAATGGTATTGAGGAGATGGCAAAAGGCCAGTAAGGCCCGAAGGGCCATCCCCTAAGTAGGGCCTAAGTTACACACGATAAAAGAGTATGGCCTAAAAAATACAAAACACACATTCATAACACAAGACATGCCCAAAACAACAAAAAATGGTCATACGTTATATCAGCAAATTTTAAATGTAATCTTCTAAAAGGTTTGTTTTAAACATGTTCCTAAATTCTTTGACAGATTTAGCTTGTTTTACTTTTTTATCAATAGAGTTCCATAAGCCAGGACCAGATGTCCGAACCGAACGATCAGAAAACATTTTCCTCGCATTGTGAATGCTATAATTTTGGGCATTTCTTGTAGTATAATTGTGATACTGGTTATGTTTACGGAAATAATTATTAAATACGCATGGTAATAAACCCGCATGATGTTTATACATAAACACTCCTAGTTCTAAATTGAATGTATCATACACGTTTACAATTTTGTGTTTTTTGAACAACGGATTAGCATGGCATCTATAATGCTCAAATGATATTGTTCTCAATGCCCACTTTTGTAATCTATGAATTTTACTCAAGTATGTTTTGTAAGTATTTCCCCAAGCTAGAATGCCATAATTGATATAAGGTAAAACAAGTGAACAATATAAAGTATGCAATATATGTTCAGGCACATAGTGTTTTAATTTTGTTAACATTCCAACATTTCTTGAAATTGTTTTTGATATTGCATCGATGTGATTTTTCCACGTCAGCTTGTCATCGATGATAACACCTAAGAATTTGGTATAGTTGACTCTGTCCAAAGAAACATTATCCAATATAACATTAATTTTTTGCTTATTTAAATGATTTATGTCACTATTGTATATCGTAACTTCTGCTGAGTTATCAAAATTTTCTCCTTGAGTAAATGAGCTGACATCTACATATTTGTTGGTAATATGTGATGTACCCAATATCATATAATTTGTTTTGCTGGCATTTACTGACAACTTGTTTGCTTTAAACCAGTTGCTTATTTCACGGAGTTCCTTATTAATACAATCTATTTTGGACGAAACATCTGGATGTGAATACAGTAGAGTTGTATCATCTGCAAATAAAATCATTTCAAACAGGGAAGTTGTACTTGTTATATCATTTATATAAATTATAAATAATAATGGGCCCAATATGGATCCTTGTGGGACTCCGCATTTTATGTTTCTGTACTCAGAGTCATATGACTGATATCTTACAAATTGTTTTCTATTTTGTATATAGCTTTTGAACCATTCCAACACAATACCCCGTATACCATAGTATTCTAGTTTATAAAGCAGTATCTCATGGTCGATTGTGTCAAAGGCCTTTGACAAGTCAAGTTAGCAAAACGTTATAAACAAAATCATGAAAGATCCATGCCCAAAACGTATTAATCCGCAGTGATTTGGCTTAATCATTCTCAACCATTCATACTGAGTTTTTTATACAACATAAAAACACCAGTTCACAATATTGTAGAATACAAGGGATATATGCTATGGCTCTCGTAACAGATTTTAGTTGCGTGCTGCATATACTTCAAGGTTTATAGAGTATAAACTGAGAAATATGCTAAATTTATAACACTATCTACCTGAGACAAATAATCTCTATAATAATACTCCCTTCGAGATCCAAACCCAACCTAATATTGAAGTTTTGTTTTTTCTTCAAAACCACGCGAGGTTTTTATTTTCAGTACTTTGTTGATTTGAGCGCAAAATGTTATGCCATATCTGTGAAAAGGACCAAACTTTATTTCAAACGAAGACTTACTCATTCCAATAAAATAAGAAACATGACAGTTGTGAGACGTTGCATGTTTGTTCAAAAGATATCGCTTTCCGTAGCATATCTAAAATGATACTTTAATTAAACGTACTTTAATTAAACGTACGCTGTCTGTAGAGACACTCTGTGTAAATGTTGTAGACAGTGTGGGAAGATTTTGAATTAGAATGATATAAGAATACCTTCAAGAAGGCTAGATTATAAAGACATAGGCATATATAACATCAGTGAGCGTTATATAAAATGTTCAAGTTGTGATACTCTCTTTTCCAACAATTTAAATATAAGTTCACTAGATAAACTTGTATCTTGAAGTAGATACTGAAATATCATTATATAAACATTATAGACATTATCTAGTAAGACTATAACTCGTACGAACAGTTACGAGTAGTGTTTAGTCCGTTTAAAAGGACAACGAGCAGCGAGCAAAGCGAGCAGCGAGGGCGTCGCGTGGTCCTATTAGATGGACTAAACACTGTTCGTACGACGTGTTGTGACCATGATAGTCTAAAGGTGTTATCCATATTCAAATAATAAAACAAGACATAAAACAAAAAAAAACCTAACTGAACAATAAAAAAAATAAAGTAAACAAAAAATCCTGTGTGTCACTCCAATAAACAAAAACCTTCATTATGATTTTTATCTTGAAGTTCGTATAATTTTATAAAGAGCAATTAAATGTACAAAAGATCCCAATACTATTTGTGACCCGTCATATCAAAAGGTACCTTAAGGGTGGCAAACAAAAAATCAATGTTTTGGTCTAATCTTAAAGCTGAGACTTCAAGCTTTAAAATGGAACCTTCCTTTTGTTTTTAGGACTTTGCAATGTTATAGTCAAATCTCTGAAAGCCTATGACTGAGTTGGAAAAAGGTAGTTCTGAGAAAATCGTGTTTAAAGTTTGTGTACTCAAATTTACCTATTTTGTTCTGCTCATAAATAGTGTTTTACATAAATTGTGCATTTTAATGAGTCAACAATACCATATTTGGAACATTTGACTCTTGAACCTTTAAAATAATACCAAACATGCATTATTTGACGCTGGATTCGCTGCACAATTCACCTGGATTTACGGTGTGTTTAGCGACTTGCAATGAATTTAATGATCAGTTTTCGAGTAAATTTTGGATGAGGAGGGGGTTTTTATCTTGGATTTGTACACCCTTTTCTAATGTTTTGGATTTTGGAAACTGATTGATGTGATTATATACACTCCAAAGGTAAAGTTTTCGACCTTGGATGCGATTTTTACTATGCTCAGCTCCAATGGCCCGTATCTCGTACTATACTATATCGGTGTGAAAGGAATCTTAGTCCCCCTGAAATGGTAGTCCGCCTTCCATAGACCATAACGGAGTAAAGCGTGAAACTAATGTTGCGTGAGAGTTGTTGGCCTATACTTTACTGTACAACCCGGACAATAACAACGAGGGACTTACATTCCTGCTACACCGGTATGAAGGTACCTATCGATATGATGGGTCACATAATTTTCGAATCAGTGTGTGGACAATGCAAGAAAGGAGATAGACGGTCAGGGGAAGAGATGAAAAAGTTGTGCGATGAGGTGGAAATGGTGAAGGAGTTCATGTACCTGGGGGATAGAGTTAGCGGGGAAGATGATGCGAGGCTGCGGTGACAGCCAGAGTGAGGTATGGGTGGGTGAAGTTTAGGAAATGTGGAGAGAGGTTACTTGGGGAAAGACGTGGTGTCTAGGCGAAAATGAGATGGGAATTTTTAGGAGCGGAGCCTATTGAAATCGATGTGTGGTGTGAAGTTGAGGGATAGGAAAAAGAGAACTTGATGCAGAATGTTGAGTGTGGAAGAAGCAGTGGACAGTTTGGCGAAGGCGAATAGTGTGCGTTGGTATTGGCGTGTGCTGAGGAAGGATGAAGGGCATGTTCTTAGAAGGGCCTTTAAGTTCGTGGTTGCTGGTCTGAGGAAGAGAGAGGGCAACCGAGGAAGACTTGGAGAATGCAGGTGGATGAGGAGAAAAAGAAGGTTTGTTTGGGAGTGAGGACGAATCGGGTGAGATGGAGGGAGGGAGTAAGGGCGGTTGCTGCGAGTGTGAGGTGAATCCGGCCATCCTCGTGATAGGGATAAAACCGGATTTAACATCTTGGCCTACTAAACTACTTCTACTACACTGAAAACATTATATTGTCAAACGTGGTGGAAAAGTCGTCAAACAGGGGTTATAAATTAGTCATGCAAGTGAATTTCCCCTTATTCGTCGCTTGACGATATTTGCGGGCGCATGCCAAACGAAAACAAATACAGGACAAATTAATTTAATAACTCAGGTTCTCTGCGAATTTAAAATTGAATAAGGTAAAAGAGATAATCGTTTTAAAGTTTTTTTCTTCCAAATCACATGAAATCTTTTAGTGCAACTAGTTCTGCAAGTCCTCTGAACTCCTTGAAAGTAATGTTAACTTATGTAGCTAACATGCTGCATCCAAAGCTTGATCTCAATTAACTTAAGTACAATTACAAAACAATGAACAATCTCGTCATTCAAATATGTTGCAATGACTGTCAACACTGTAATTATCATGGTGCGGTATTGGTAAAATTGCGCCGTTCTTGAAAAAAAAAAGAATGAATGAAGTATTGCCATTGCACCTCACTCACTGCAATGTGTTTTGTGATGATTTCTTATTATTGTAAAAGCATATATTTTTATCTCCTATTTGTACAAATTGTACAGCTGCAAGTGTTTTCACATAATAATGTAACTGATAATGTATAAACTTTACAATATTATCATAAAATCTCATCATCATCCTTCGACTTCCGTCGATATCCATGACACACATCTTTGCCAGCTCTCTTTATTACACATTGCACTTCCAAGCTCATTGAAGTTCAAGCCATTAAATCTATGTTACTATATTACTATAAATTCCAAATATTACACTCTTAAAATGAAAAGAGTGAACAGTCACTCTTTTTAAGAGTGATTTTTTTTTCACTCCAAAAGAGTGACATTTCACTCTTTTCACTCTTAAAGACTTAAAGGTCACTCTTATAGAGTTATAATTCACTCGAAAAGAGTGAAAATTGTCACTCTTTTAAAGATTGGTCACTGATACCGCTCTTTTGAAAAGAGTGAATTATAACTCTATAAGAGTGACATATCACTCTTTAAGAGTGAAACCCCGTTCGATTTCACTCGAAAAGAGTGAAATGTCACTCTTTTGGAGTGAAAAAATCACTCTAAGAAAGAGTGACCGCTCACTATTTTCTTTTAAGAGTGTAGATACATATTCTGCACCTGAATATGATAACTCTGTGCAGCAATAAAAGTAAAAAAAACAAAAAAACTCAATAAATAGAGAGACGATGCGAGTTGTGTCTCCTCGTGTCTGGTTTCATTATGTCAAAATATTTAGGTCAGCACCTTTTGTAAAGAAGGGCATTCCCTATTCTTATTTTTTATTTTATGGGAAAACATTACTAACTTTGAGATGAGAATTTATTTTGTTTTTGGTGACATCTACTCGTTGGCAAGATACTCTAAACCATGATGTATTACCAATTAATATATATGAAAAAGGTGTTGAGTTTCAATTTTTTTTTGACGAGACAAAGAGAGGAGAAGCATCATTATAGAGAAAAATCTTTTTTTTTTTCTTAAACATTTTTAACGGTTGACTCATGATGCATAATTTGTAGAAAGTAAAATTCAATATGTAGTGAACATCAACATTGTCGAATACAACAAATTCACGCACAAAGTCAATAGAATAAGAAAATATTAAACCTTTGTTTACGGACTGTAAAACATTCTCTACGCATATGTCAGTTAAAAGAAAATACACATACCCCATGAATGAGTCTATTCGTACAGAGGACCAACGGCTTAATGAACCACGGAGCAAGCAGAGTAAAGTTTCTTGCCCAAGGAATTAATGATTTATGAACATGAAAATAGTGTAGAGTTCCAATAACGTTACAATATCTGAATGTATTTAAACGCAGCAACGTATCTTTGTAGTGACACAACCTAAATCTTTCTTGGTATATCAAACTGTCAAATAGAGCATGGACATTAACTTTATATCTAAACGTCTTTTTGTTTCCGTTATACATCTTCAGCAAACTGTCAACTCATGATCTATATGTGTACCGTCGCGGCAAAAGGGTCCAGTTGGGTCAAAACCAAAATATGGAGATTTTCATATGGTGGTAAAGCTCATTTAATTCCCTTTTCAATGATACCAAAATCATGCAAATCGGAGCTTTGGGTGACAAGTTTTGGCAAATTATAAAATCGTACTCATAACCGTTTG